>JAPKID020004693.1:0-11538 GCA_026931265.2 Tropidonophis doriae | reverse complement strand
TATGAAGCCTTGGTGCGGCCTGCACCCCTGATATGGATGCCTTCAAAATATTTTCTATTACCCTATGTACCCTTTCCCTGAGAAAAAATTGTAAAAACCAATAAAATAAAAAAAATAAAAAACTGGTGTTGTTAACAAGAGTAATGACATGAGAAATTATCTAAGAATAGAGTGATGTCAGTTGTTTTAAAGTTAGCTTTAATTTTTTGTTTTTTTAATAACAGTTGAGTCTTCCTCGGCATCTGAGACTGCTGGATCTCAAATTGCCCCTTCTAGCAATATATCAGTGCCAATCCAACCTCCAGCACCAATGCCAAGAAAGTCACAAATAGTAAGTAGCAAAGCATGTCATTCTCTTAAAAGGCTGCAGTTGGCCGCTCTCCATGCTGAAACTTAAAAGACATTGTACAGAATCTTAATTTCTTCAGAATCCTTTGGCCCTCTTTGTTGTCTGTTGACCAAGAAACAAACAAGAAGGTATGTTTGGCTTTTTATATATCCCTCACTTTGGAAGACCTTTTGCCTGAAATCAAATGGAGGACTGAGACTATTCCAAGAAAAAAAATGTCTGTATGTTGCAAATATAGCTAACAAGCTGTGAAACTATTTATTCCAAGTAGCATCTTTGAGCTGGGAGCTAATTATAAATAATAAATTATAACTAGAAGTTTGAATAATAATAGCTGTGTTTTATACCTATTCTGTTATATCTGCAAGAGACAAAATGCTGCATAGGATAATAATCTTTCTGCCCATCCAATGAGATCCACCAGGAAGGGCTTGCTGTAGGTCCTTTTTATAAAATTGAATCATTTGCCAGGATCAAAAATATGAGTCTTCACTATTATAACCCCTGCTCTTTGGACCTGCATATCAATCAAGATTCAATCCCATTCAGAGAGCCGAAGTGGCACAGTGGTTAGAGTGCAGTACTGCAGGCTAATTCAGTTAACTGCTAGCTGCAGTTCGGCAGTTCAGAACTCAACAGCTCCAGGTTGACTCAGCCTTCCATCCTTCCAAGGTGGGTAAAATGAGGACCCAGATTGTTGGGGGCAATATGCTTGACTCTGTAAACCGCTTAGAGAGGGCTGTAAAAGCACTATGAAGCGATATATAAGTCTAAGTGCTATTGTTATTGCTATCTTCCCTAAGCAGAGGTGGGTTGCTGCTGGTTCGACCCCGATGGGCTGAACCGGTAGCAGGAGGCTGCCATCAAAATTTGGACGCTTGGCAGCTGACATATATTTATGACAATTTTAGTGCCCCAAGGTCATGTGATCACCTTCTCCAACCTTCTGACCAGCAAAGCCAAGCTAGATTCACTTAACAACCATGTTACTAACTTAATAACCTCCGTGATTCACTTAACAACTGTGACAAGAAAGGTCGTAAAATGGGGCAAAACTCACTTAATGTCTTGCTTAGCGACAGAAATTTTGGACTCAGTTGTGGTTGTAAATCAAGGACTACCTATACAGCACAGGGTGGCATTTCAATTAACTGATGTCCATTCAGAAAAGCAAAATAGTTAACTCTGAAATAACATTCAGTGAAATGTTCAGAACTTGAGTAATTTATCAGAAGAACATCCTTTTACATGTTCCAGAAGAATCTTTAAAAGTTTTACCTGCAAAGAGAGATCTTCGCTTCTTAGAAATTGAAGTTGTGGCTGTTGACTGACCCTTGTTCTGATTTTGCAACGATCCTAGTTGTGATGGAATGCTGTCTCAGAACTGCACTGATCCAACATGTGGCCTTTGCTAGAGAGAAAAGTTGTACTACCGTATTTCCCCAATAAGACCCTGTCTTATATAAATTTTTGTCAACAAAAAAAGGCACCAGGTCTTATTTTGAGAGGGGATTATCCTCCACTGACTCACCTCAATTGCACACATAGCCCCCAGCCTCTTCTTTTTCCAGAGGCCTTCAGGAACTTCTTCATCCATCCAGGCTTTCCAGAAGGCCTCTGCAACCGATAACAGAGCTCCAAATCAATCCAGAGCTCTGTTATCGGCTACAGAGGCCTTCAGGAAAGCCTTGCCAGCTGCAGAAGAAATGGGCCGAGGTGTGTGAGGCCTAGCTGCAACTGTTCGAAGGTAAGTAGTTGGGCAGTTCCAAACCCCCCATTCCCACCTTAGCTTAATTTTTATCATGCACCATGGAATGGGTGAGCTCTTAATTAGAGCTTATTTTGGGGGGTAGTACTTATATTGGGTGCATGTGGACTTACTTTCTGAGTAGGTCTTATTTTCAGAAAAACACAGTAGAAGGCAAACATACTGCATAAGGGGGGGGGAAAATAATATATTAATTGTCATGCCTGAATGATAGTCCCAGATTTACTTAGCCAAATCTTTAAAATATTGACCTGAAACTGGAGAACTGTTGCTACCCAATATAGATTGCATTCAATCTATACCGACGAGTAATCTATTTTGGCTTAAGGCTTTTTCCTGTGGTCTGCTACTTCTGTCTGTTTGAGAAGAAACACTGTTTGCAGCCTATATCTGTACTGTCTGCCCTATGTTTTCAACACCACGTTCATTTTATCTTTCTCCCTCCCCCTCTTTATTACAGTCAAAAACAAAGCCCAAAAGAGTAAAAGCAATCTATAACTGTGTAGCAGATAATCCCGATGAGCTAACATTTTCAGAAGGTGATGTCATCATAGTTGATGGGGAGGAAGATCAGGAGTGGTGGGTAAGTATTTTTGTTTTCAGTTGAGGTTAATAAGTGACTTAAACTCTCTGGTTTGCTGTCTGCAGTTATAAAAATAAAGCACCCATCAACAGAATTGACTTCCCGGATGAAGCGGTCTGTTTCAGAAGTGAAATGAAATTCTGTCTCATTTGAACTGGAGACTTTCTTTATTCTTTCCTTTTGTACAAAATTCATATCTGGATAAATCAGGAGTGGGGCAATGTTTGACCACTTCTTCTCCCCAGCTAGCCCAATCCTTCTGCCCCCAGAATTCAGTGAAGTGACACCTGTATCCTGTTTCCCTGAAAATAAGACTTCCCCAGATAATAAGCCCAATCAGGCTTTTGAGCGCATACAATATTTTCTTATTCTGCCAATGATAATGGCATGTTCAAAGCAGGAAAGAGAGTTGAAGCTGTGCATAGCTTGTTTTCACCTAATTTATACCCGAAATATTGCAAAGGCTAGTGGCATCCCCCATCCCCATAATTCACTTATATTATTTTATTGAACATATAGTGATGATTGGAGATTAATCGAAACCTCCTTTTGGGGGAATTATTTTAATTCAGGATCAGTTTACTTTTAGGTCAATATAATATATCTTGTAGCGTTGAAGAAGGAAAATTTCATTGGCTGTATTCACATTTCTATTATGCAGGTAAAATTCCCCCATCAGTACTTCTGGTCCTACATAATTACAGTTCCTGGGTGAAATCTCAAAGTTTTGGGGGCAGAGTCCCAAAAGAGCAAGAAAATGTTTAGGTGAAAATTTATTTTACAAAATCATTATGTAAATAATAAACAATTTTATATGGCTAAAAAACCCTGAGAATATTTTAAACTTACTTTATCAGTTGTCCTCATATTGAATTCATAACTACTCTAAAATATTTTCTCTTTTTCAGATTGGGCATATTGATGGAGATCCTAATCGGAAAGGTGCTTTTCCTGTATCATTTGTGCACTTTATTGTTGATTAAAACAGCTCCCTGAAAGTGGAAAGTTTCCCTTTCTAGATTTCATTGGGACCTCCTGTTCATCATCAAATGCCTCACTGGGTTACTACAAAATAACATAGTTGAATCTTTATTATTGCAGTTCTTGAAATTATTTTCCATGGGACTTTTATAACAACAGAGCCACTCAAAAATGTTTGTGATGATTGCCAAAAGCTGCAAAAAACACAAGAGCTTAAATCCATGACAATGTGAAAGGCATATTAAGAAAACTAGAAGTTTAATCTCTTGACTGCACTAATGTGTTACATCTTAGTGCCAATATCAGGCCTACAATAAGTATTTAACTTTTGTGGCGAGTATGGCTTTTGAGATCAGTCTCAGGACTGTAAGTAAACCGAAATTTGAAATTTCATTTTAAAGAATGACAGTTTCTTTTGTTTTTATGTAATACATTTAAAACACTTTGAGAAAAATAAGAACATCCCCTCAGTTATGACACAGGGGAGTTTCTTCTTATCCATGTCCTCAGCCATCCACAATGATCATTGATCAGAGAGGCAGGATGGGGGTGGAGAAGTCTCTCGCCAAAGACTTCTAAATAGCAATCTCAATCATTTTTTTTTAAATGCATGGATGGAAAGGACTGAAAGTGATAGAAACCCAGCCCTATTTAATGTCCTAAGTAATAATCTAACCACATTTGAGGAAACCTGTATGTATACATTCACACGTGCATTTTTTGATACAGAAAAACAAATCTAGACTTCCCGGAAAAGACAACTAAGGATTAGGTTATTGCAAGAAAATCCATGTCTACGTACAGTAGAATCCTTTTCTCCTGTTGAAAAAGGGTTATGGATGTACAGGGACAAAACATCACTACACCCAAGCGGTGATGAAAATGTGCTTAAAAATGACTCTGCATTAGACAGCAGCATTGGCAGGCTTGGGACATTTGAGTCCAATGAAAAGGTCAAAAATGTATTGTATAGCAAGAGTTAAAATAGTTTGGGATAACCTAATAACCTAGTCCAATTTCCCATTGGTTGAAGAGCCTGTGTTTCCTTATGATGACTTTACTGGCACAAATGGAGATCTGAGTACATTTACTTGGTAAATAGCGTTTAAGATTTTATACCTTTGTAATACAAAGGAAGAAATTAGGAATATTTATCAGTTTATGAGGAAAAGAAAGAAGGTATTATTCTCCTTGCCAATCTCCCCGTGTGCATGAAGCCAGGAGAAAAGCTTTAAGATAAAGCAGTCTGAGAGTAAAAAAAAAGTTGCACGTGCCCCTCATATCTATCTCAGTGGAAGACTGCTTCCTTGGAGCAGCAAAACATGAGTAATATGCATAGATATTCATGAAGATGCTTCGTTAGGTATGTCCTCAGTTGCATTAAAGAAATATTTTAGTAATTTGATGTGTAGATATTTTAAAACCTGAAATCTGATTACCTCGTTTTATAAGTATGAGGTCATAGTTTTCTATACTAAATATGCAGTTAATATTTTATGCCATACACTAATTACCGTTGAGGTAAGGGGGGGAGGGGGAAATTAGGAGGATACTGATAAATTTAAATGGGAAAGTTTATGAAATATTACTTGCAGTCCTTTTCTTTGAAAACAAGTTGTAAAGCACATAGTGGTATGTTCATTCTGAGATTGCTATGGTTAACAGTGTCATAGTCACTGATCCAAAACAGCCCTGCGCGAAGGTACACACCGCTGTCTGGCAAGCAGTTCAGTCTGTGGACTTGCATCGTGTACTGAAATATATTCTAGAACATGGTAGTTAACACTGTTAATAATTGTGAATAGATTTCATAATTCAAAATGAATAGACTCTTAACAGAACATAGCTATGTCCTTTTAATGTTTGTATATTGTGATATTGTAACAGTTTTTATTTTGCATATGCTACCCAAAATGTGCACTGGTAGCATAGAATTAGAATATCAATGTCCAGGTCACATTGGCTTTGATCACAAGTTTTGTGACTATTGTATCTCTAGATTTATCAAGAGAACTTTGAATTTCTGACACAGAAATTATGTATATATTGGCTAGTGGAAGTGGAAACAGATGGGGGAAGGACCCTTTGATATATTTATATTGGATGGGGGGAAATGCTGGATCTCGATATTTCTGTTGCCTTGCTGAAATGGTACATTTGAGGCAGTTTGTCAGATGTATTGATGCAAATCAGTTGGCTGATATTAAGAACAATAGGAGTGGTTGCAGTGTGATGGAGGAGCAAACTGGAATATTTTCAAGCTAGTTTTGTTGTATGTTTTAAAGCTAAGTATGCTTATTCAAAGTTCCCATTGAAATATATATGTATATTAGGAGAATAGTTGGCCACTACACATTTATTCAGAGGCTAATTAATTCAGTTGGGTTTCAACTCTTTGTTTATATGCCTGGCAAATGCAAGGAAATAATTTGTCACATTATTTTGCACATTACTTACAGTGTTTAACACAGAATCTTTCAACAACTATGTGCAAAATAGCCTTTTGAAGCTTCTTTAGCTTCAGATTTCACACTGGGTAGGATCCAATGAACTCTACTAGATACGTACTCCAAGATGCTTGGACTAAAATGGTTTTCCAATGCCAAAACTTCTTTTGAAACCAAGGATACCATCAAATATGGAATCTATAATACATGTAGCTGTAAGACAAAAAATAAAAATCAGGAAATTTGCCTAAAGATATGCTTAATCTAAAGAGCATGGCTGGAGTTAATTTGAAAGTTTCAGATGATCCTGAAAAACACTTGACTATGGCTACTAGACAATCTTAAACAAGAGTATTTTCTCACACTACATCAGTATGATAGGCTTGTAAGAAACATTTCAAACTACTGTTTCTGTGATATGTAGCGTTAACTCATAAACCGGTCAGATAATCTGGATTTTCTTTTAGAAAAAATTTGCTGAACTCTGTAAAGTCATTCAGACTTCATGACTGACAACAGAGGTGGCCATGTTCAACAAACTGTTACCAAGCACATACGATTACTGTGTTAACCATTTTTAAAGGAGCATAAGACACTTAAAATGCAGTTCAGAATGCTACTTGAGATGTATAATTTTTAATGTGATGGTTTTGACTGTTTAGTTGCAGAGCAACTGTATACATTGTATAACCTAAGACCATTTCTTATTTTTTAGTGTCTAGAGGCAGTGATTTATAATTGGAGCATGATTAATTTTACTTCTGTTAACTCAGTCATTAGACTGAAAAAATAAAGTACGTTAAGCCTCATATTGCCTCTTTGTGTTTATGCAGAAAATATCCTTCAATTGAGAGTTCTGGAATGGAAGAGTGACACTCCAAATCTAATAACATATGTAGCCTTCCTAACTGATCTTGCATAATATGCTTTTTAACTGTCAAATATACACAGAACTAAGGCAATTTGAAAAGTGAAGTGACTAGACAGAAGATATTTCATTGTGTTTTTTTTTTCAAGTTTATGAAATGTTTAATACTGTAGTAAAATAGCACAGAGAGAATGTAAGAGAACATTCTGTGGATTTTTGGTCCCATTGTTTAATAGCAGTAATGGCAAAATTACATATAGTTTAAACATTATATTAAAATAATTTAAAAAGTACTCTGGTGCAGATATGAACTTTTCTTCTCCAGGTATCAAAGTCATTGGAAGAAGAGCTTCTTTTTCAGGATGACATATCGCTACAGTATTCAGGACTTTTCAGATGTTAAAACGGAGTCAAAGGCTGTGGACAGCACTTTACAAATAGCTTGTGCTTGTTCCTGCATTTTAGAAAATAGTAAGAAGTGCTTTGTTTCCACCAGTGTAAGAAAACATTTTACTGTACCAATTACAGGATGTTCTTCTGCTTCAGCTGCCAGTTCCTTGCTACGTGTAAAAGTGACTGCAAGAATGTAACTTGTGGATATAAAAGAGCAGAACTGGTTTAATGATCACCTGCTCTTTGTTAAGTCAAGGTGATCCTTGACTTATGATCATTTGTTTAGTGGCTGAGATCATGACAGTGATGAAAAAAATGAGTCACAACCAGCACTTGCACTTAAATCATCATAATGTTCCCTATGGTTGTGAGATTGAAATTTGGATGCTTGGCAATCGGCATGTATTTACTATCGTTGCAGCATTCAGGGAAGGGTGTGTGTGCCATACAATCTCCATTTGTCACCCTCCTAGGTAGCTTCTGACAAGTAAAGCCAATGGGGAAAGCCAATTTTTTTTAACAACCATAGCGCAACCCCCCCAAAAAAAGGTGGTAAAATGTGGGGCTACTGTCTCACTTAATTGTTGGTTTCTAGTCCTCATTGAAAAAATCTGAAGAGGATCAGCACAGGTTATAGTGATTCTACTATTTTTTTTACTACTAGCCTAGGAGTGGGATGGTATATCCCTCCAAATGATGTAAACTACAGATAGTCCTAAATTTACAACCACAATTGAGCCCAAAATTTATGTTGTTAAGTAATTTTATGACTTTTCTGACACATTTGTTAAGTGAATCACTGTTATTAAATTAGTAATACAGTTCTTAAGCAAATCTGGTTTCCTCATTGACTTTGCTCGTCAGAAAGTCACAAAAGGGGATCACAAGACTCTGGGACACTGCAACCGTCATAAATGTGAGTCAGCTATCAAGCATCCAAATGTAAAACGCGTGACCATGGGGATACTATAATGGTCATAAGTGTGAAAAATGGTCATGAGTCATTTTTTTCAGTGCCACTGTAACTTTGAATGGTCACATGAGTTATTGTAAGTTGAGGACTGTACAACTCCCTATGTACGTTTTTTCCATTAGCTCTGCTGGCTGGGACAGAGGACAATTGGCATCAAAAACATCAAAGGGCATCAGGTTACTTATACCTGTCACAATTCTGCTCCTGCATAAATGTATATGGAACCCCAACATCTTACACCAATTCTGTCACATTTTGAACTAGTGCATATACTGGGGCATAATGCACAGGAATTGGCTCAATACACATTAAATATTTTGCAAAAAATGTGTGGTAGGTGGCTTTTTAAAATACACATAAATCTTACCAAACTATTGCACTGGTAAATCCAAAGATTATATTCTTCGGAGTTCGAATCTGTTGTCTTCAAAGCTAGTAAACTCTTCCCTGCTCCTAAGCCATCATCGTAGCAGACCATCCGGACAATTAGATAGAGTGCATGTCTATGCAAAACATCCTGAAAGTTCTACTAATTAATTTAAATTATCAAGAAAGAGAAAAAAAAAAAGATACCGTATCACCAATACCTCCAAACCCTCAACACTAGCCTTTGGAAAGAGACTTGTTCAACACCATATTTACTGAAATTATTATTATGAAGAGTTACTCATAGGCTAGTAAAGCATAAGTTTCCTGTTATCAGTTAAGGTAGTGATGACCACAAGTTTAGGAGCCTAGATTAGTGTTGTAGTAAAGACAACCAACGTTGAAATGTATGGTGCACCTTTAACAATAAATAATGAGAGAAAATAACAAACATTAGCTAACACCCATTTCTCTTGAGAAAAGAAATTTCTTTTATCCAGAGATAGATGGAAGGGGACAGAAACTTGTCAATGCAATAATTACTCTTAGAAGGAAATAATTGATTTTCTTTAGGGATAAGTCATTCACTAAATTTCCTAAGGAAATTCCAGCCACACATCACCTATCTTAAGAACAAACTATTACAAAGCAACAAATTCAGTTGGTTGACTGGGCTACTTGAACCAGCTACTATTGCTAGTTCTCTATCCAGAGTACCAGCAATAACTTCCAATATGTTCAAATTACCTTAGGTGGTGGGGAAACTCTAAAGAGAAAGCCAAAAGCAAAACTCAATCTAGGGACAAAAAATCTCTTGGGGAGAAGAGCAATTAAAAAAACTGGACGTGGGCAGGTAGAGTAAACAGAATATTCTGGAAGGAATGGATTCTCATTCTGTTGCAACATTGTCTGTGCAACATTTTCCAACAAAGCAGGCACCATTTTTATAAACCTCGGACTTAAATTCATAATCAAGCTTGGAACAAGCTTCCAATAATAGCTTTAAACCAGATGTAGTAGATCCTTTTCAGCCGAAAGGTTTTACTGAAAATACATTGAACTTCATGGGGTAGAGGAAAGCTATAACTCAGCAGATCTGAAAAAACTGGGTCATTTCTGGATGGAATTTGAAGTAGAAATAGAGGCTATTTCCCCTCAGTGGTTTCATGCCTTCATTTCAATTCTTCCTTTAGTAAATTTTAGTTGCTTCTTGTCAGCAACACAAGCTAAAATGAAGTGTGTGGCCTAATATGCAGGCCACAGAATGTCATCCCTGCTTCATCAAGCTGTATGTATCCTGTTTTCCCCAAATAAGACCTCCCCAGATAGTAAGCCCACTTGAGCTTTTGAGTGCATGCGCTAAAATAAACCCCTGAAAATAAGCCCTCCCTGAAAATATTGCATCATAGCGGCAGCCATGAGGTGACCAAGCTCGCAGCCTCCTGCACCTCAAAAATAAGGCCTCCCTGAAAATAAGGCCAAGTGTTTGTTTTGGGAGTCAAAAGAAAATAAGACCCTGTCTTATTTTTAGGGAAACACAGATAAACTTGTTATTGTAGAATCACCCAGAGGAAGGAGAAAAGACTTTATATTGCTCCTATAATCATGCCAATTGCATCTTTTAAAACCATTCATTACTTACACACTGGTCCAATGATGTGACTTTAATACCGTATTTGGAAACTCCCATGATAAATTCTTCTTCCCCAGGAACAAAGGGTAGCTTTCCATCTTGCTTTGGGGGAAAAATAAAAATGGTATTCTGATATGAAAACATAAATGGCAAGTTGCTCTATTTGGATTAGAGATAATACTCGTAGAATTGTAACTGTTTACTGTTAAAAGGATTTTTCATACTATGTTTTTTTTCCCTTTGTCCTATTTCTTTCTGTTTTGTTAAAGCACTTTTTTGTAATTGAAAATCATGTTGTATCTAGGTTCTTGAGATACCTGGAAAGCCAAGTGCTTTACATAAGCCAGTGACGTAAGCTAAGCCCAATGTAGCATAACTGCTTTTGCTTTGAAGTCTTATAAGAATCCTGTCATTATAATGTGTGAATTTTAGTTTATGGCTTATTCATGCAAATGCATTCAACTCATTTAAAAAAAACATGATTAAGTGATTAGCTAAAATAGACCTTTACCTGTGCCACATCTATATAATTAATCAAATCCAGGGGTCCCTCTAAAGTCTTGCTTTCATCAAGATTCAGTTTTTCAATGGCACCAACATATTTCACTCGAAATTCAGCACACGTATCTGAATTGCTGTTACTTTGGCCTATAAAGAAACACATTTAAACACATCCAAGTCATTTTTTCATTTTTAGTTGTTAACAAGCTGCTTAGGACATTAAAAGGACTCGGATTCATGCATAACTGAACTCGGATATAAAAACATTGCTATCACAATGTTTTCAAAACTGCTGCTTTTAATATTGGAAAAGTCCATAAGAAAGAAAGTACTTAATCCTTTATCTCTACACCGAGAAAGTCATCTTTTAAGCATTATTTTCACATTATCACTTCAGAACCACTTCTTTCAGGTTCAAAAGATCCTTCATTGAGTACATCATATTGGCACATAGAAAGGTGAAACTAGCTCTAAATTATTCCTGTGCTCAGGGATAGTTAATAGAATAAGTCCTCCACACTCCCCTTTGTTCCTCAGGTCACGGGTCAATCAGTCCAGGTGTAGGTTCCCTCTCAACTGGGACAAATGTCTGTTGAAATGACCTTGTTCATACACCGGCTGGGAGATGTTGATGTTGTGACTAGCTGGCTGAGGAACCACATTCTTGAGTTCTTCC
>JAPKID020004692.1:0-11539 GCA_026931265.2 Tropidonophis doriae | reverse complement strand
AGTCAGCCTCCTGCACCACCGCTGGGGGAGGGCGGCGTTTTCACCTTTCTCAGGCTCCAGAGGCTTTCCTCGAACCTCTGGGAGGACAAAAACTGCCTCCCCTGGGCTCCTGAGACCCTCCCAGATGCTAGCTTTTTCTCCTCCCAAACCTCCGCGCAGGCCCTGCACTTACATCACATCCAAAACGGACCACATGGAGACTCCTGGGAGGGGCATGCGGGTGACAGGGGTGGGGCATGGTAGGAGGGGCTAGCCAGGGATGGGATTTGAAGGTTCACAGAACTGGCCATAATGTTAGCTATGGGTTCTCCTGAACTTGGGCAAACCGATAGCAGCCCACCCCTGCTCAAGGGGCTGGGGGAGGGGGAGGGAAGATATTCCATAAAGTACCAATGGCAATAAGGACCATCATCTAGAACCCGCTAAATGTAGTTCCCCACCTGATAGGACCACAGCATGCATACATATGGTGACATAGGTACTGAAGACAATGTCTCAAATAAACCAGCTCAAGGCCCTGTAGGACTTTAAAGGATAAAAGCATCTTGACTTGATTCCAGAAACAGGCTGGTAACCAGTGTAGCGCACAGAGGAGAGGTGTGATGTGTGTTCTAGAAGGCACACACATAACTGCCCATTGCATTGCATTTTGCCTAGTTGAAATGTTTGGATAGTCTTCAACTGTCCTTGTGGAGCCTATTATAATAGTCCAATCCGGTGTCTAGGGCATGAGTGACTGTGAGCAGTTACCCTTGATCTAGGAACAAGGACAACGGGCACACCATACAAAGTTATGGAAAGGCCTGCCTAATCATGACTGCCACTGTTCTTTGATCAGGAGTTATGAGTCTAGGAGGATCCCCACCCCATCTGTGCATAGGATCTGTAGCACCCCATTCTGGAACCAAAGATGGCATAGTCCTGAAACACGTGGGCCCCAAAATTTAAAGCCATTCATTCTTGCCAGGCTTCTTCAACAAGACTTAGCTATAGTGGTTAGAATGTAGTATTGCAGGCTAACTTTGCCCATGATCAGGAGTTCGATTCTGAACTGCTCAAGGTTGACTCGGACCTTCCATCCTTCTGAAGTTGGTAAAATGAAGATCCAGGTTGTTGGGGAAAATATGCTGACATTTATAAACCATTCAGAGAGTGCTGTAAATGGCTATGGGTCAATATATAAGTCTAAATGCTATTGCTATTTATCCAGACACTTGTAGTTTCCAGACACAGGGTAAGATGTTCATAGCATCACTTAATCCACCAGGGGCAAAGATTAATAGTTGGGTACCATCGGCATACCAATGACCCCCTCACCCCATAGCGATGGATGAGTTCACCCAGAACCTCATGTTGATGTTGAATAGACACAAATCCTGCAACACTCCACACAGTAGGGACCGAGGGCGGAATCTCTCTCTGCCAATCACCATCACATGGATTGATGGCAGAGAAAAGAGATGAACTGGCAGAACACAGTGCTGCCCATCCCAGCAGGCATTAGAATTCATTATAGCAAGTAATTTATATACTATCTAGCCAATGCTGAATACTAAATGTATGAATCTGGATACTTTACAAATTTCTCTTACCTATTGATTAGTGTACTTAACTTTAAAACATTTTTAGATTAAAATTTTATTCTGAGAAAGCAGTCAACATAGGAAGACTATAGGGTATACTTTTTACTTTCATAGTGGGAAAGGTGAGGATAGAATTAACCATTATTTCTCATTAATGGGCTTTATGATTATGTATCATAAAATTTCAAGGACTTAAAGGGACTACACTTTTCCCTAACTAAATTATGGAAAATAGATCGGGATGTTTTTTATATCACTGAAGAAGCCTATGCTTGAATATGTATCAGACTCTTGCAGACGCTTCTGGTTTCTTCAAAGCTGAAATATCTTTGAAAAGAGTAGGAGCAAGCAATGTTTCCCATGGAAGTCACACATTTATTTGTTTATTTATTAAACCTCAGAGCATATGAAGATAACACAGTTATATCACTAGAAGTGTCATAGAAAAACATAATTCCAGCCTCAGTTATTGCTGGAATCCAGAAATTGCTCTCTAAGGCTACCATGCAAATTTTAGGAATTTGAAATATCTGTAGCTTCTGAAAAAATTCCTGGACGCAGGCAAGGGTACCTAAGGAAAGTAAATGCAATAAAAGACTTAACTGTATATGGTTTCACAAACGCATGGGGAAATCCCCTCCTTCCACAAACAGGTGGCATTTGATATGTTGGCATAGTGCGGCCTGGTATTTTAATTTACAAAAAAATACTTAGCATAAGGCCAAATCCAATATTCAGTGCTAAAACACAGGAAAATCTTATGATAGAACTGAATTGGTTTACATCCATTAAAGTAAATTTAGGTTGGCAACTGACAAGTGACAACCTAAATCGATGTTGGTTCTAAGTGTATGGCAAAAGTGAGCAATTCTGGATGGTATTATGGCTGACAGTGATGTATTTATCTTTTGCCCAAAGTTATTGCTTAGTGCTGCAAGCATATTCAGGCCATAAGTTTATGATAGTTCCACTAGAGCCTCATCTCTCTATTTATTTCTTCTCTGCTTTTGAACAACTCCACATACTACATTGGAAGCTGCACCTGATATTTGTAAAAAAAGAAGAAATAGAAGAAGAAGAAAGTTAAAAAGATTTAAGTCACATAACAGTTTCCAAGTTGACTTGTGCTACAAAGAATTGAATTTTAGATTTTCCATTTTCTTACTTGCAGCTTGAAAACATTAGGTTGTGCTCTAATTTTAGCATACTGTGTTATGAACATCCTTTCCCTCTTCAAGTCGGTGATTGGCATCCATGTTTGGGGGTGGATGGGTGGGTGAGAAAGATACTGTACATCAAACCATGACTTCATTTTAAACACACAAAAAATCAAAAAGGTATGTAAAGAAGCTAATTGGGATCAGCCTAAATAATTAGCGAAGATAATAAGAAAACCTCTGTATTACCATTATCAATACTCCAAAGTGGGCAAATATCATTTCTGAGTTATTCTTGAAGGACAGGAAGATTATTTAAAGTAATGAAAAAAAACCATCAAGGCAGAAGATAGCTAAAGATCTTTCCTTATTTCTTAGCGTTAGTCTGTTGGCATGTTTTTGTGTTAAGTAGAGTTTGCATGACACATTATCCTTTGAGGTACAATCCTACTTCATCACAATACATGTAGAATGTTGTTGACATCTCTAAATAATGAGACTTTTGTAGTACTCTAATTAAGACTGCCGAAGGAGAAGAGATTCAGAAACTGTGCTAAATGGGTCATCCAGTTGATTCTTACAGAGGTTGCTAAAGCCAGAAAGCTAAAAAAAGTTTCCCAAATAATTATTTCTAAATGCTAATGCTTATCAATGGAGGATGTGAAGCATATATTAGAGATCCAAGTCTGATCTGATTAACTTAAGATACCAACTCCTGTTCTCAATTTCCTATACCTAACTCTTTCAGGGAAACATCCAGAATAACAAAATTACCATACATTGTGAGATTGTTGGCTCATCTGTTTCAGTATTATCTATATTAATTAGAAATGGTTCTCCAGATTTTTGTTTCGGGGTTTTTCCCAATTCTATCTTAAGAGTTCTAGGATTGAACTGGGATTGTCTGCCTGCAAAGCTTGTGACCTGATTCTGAGTTAGGACTTCTTGTATCAGTATAAGTCTTCATGGAGTTTAGTTGATCAGCCTGTTTTTCATATTAATTAGCTTTGTGGTTCTAACCAGTGAGAACTAGAGTATGATTAGATGATTCCACTTCTCCCATCTCAAAGAATGTGGAAAAAATTATATGAGAAAGGCAACAAGTACATCATGCCTTGACTGATATTGCCCTTAAATATTACTCTATTTAAGGTCACATATAAAATTCTTCTTGTCCAGATCCAGAACAAGAATCATAAGACCAGTAGTCTCTTATCTTTGTGGCATAGTTGATGGTGTTTTGAATTTTGTCTAAGTAATTAAAAAAAATAGTTTATGGAAAATAGGCCTGTGCTAGGCAGCATTGCTGTGCTTTGACATGATGTGTTGCATGGGAGCAACTGTTCATCTCATTTGTAGCATCCCCAGTAATTGGAAGAGGATTCTATTTTTGTACTACCTTTTCCAGTGCTGTTGCTTTCCCAGGCAAAATGAATCAGAATGAAGCAAAGCATGCCTTCAAAGCTTTGTTTAGTCCTAACAGAGAATTTGTGGGTCTTCCATTGTGGCTAAGCAGCAATGCCCTATCCCTCCTACCAGCATGATCAGTGCCAAAGGTTATTTGACGTTCTAGTTCATCACAGATGCTATTATCCATGTCTTATTCCTTAGCTAAATATTTTTAATTGGATAATCCCGGTGTTCTAAATAGGTAGGCTGAAATGTGCAGTTCTTTCTCCTTCTGAGTCCTACATATGGGTTGTCAGTCTGTTCTTCCAAAAGATAATAGGAATTTCAGAATATAGTAGCCAAATTAAAATGAGCTTGGAGGGGAAAATGATATTTCTTCCTGAATATTGGTCCTCATCTGGAAACAAATGGTGGGATTTAATCTCGGCTGTCAAATGCAAGGGAATAGGAGGAAGAGAGGCCCTCTAACAATTTCTATGCCTTCTTTTAGAAGCAGTTTTTGTTCAGCTTTTTCTCTAGACTATGAAGCATTCCTTGTAGGTTGCAGTTATCTAGAACTGAATATACTTTCAATGAATTTACACAGAAAGATATTCTGATAGTTGGAAACTCTTGAGACATTTTGAAAACCATGTGGTTTCAACCTTTGAAAATTGGGAAGGGGTAACAAGTTGCCCTATTAAAATTAGCTTGTAGGGCAGTCATCTGTTGTTCCACCATGAATGGATTGCTTTTCACTTTTACTATCATCAAATGAAATCTAGCCCCTCTAAAATCCATAGTATTGGCTTCTCAACGGAAGCACCTCAAGCTGTGAAATACTCTTCCACTATAGAGTATTTGTTATTAAGATGCAAACAATGATATTCCAACTATCCATTCATCAATGTTTTGGACATATGTATCACAACAAGATGGTTTTTAATAGAATGTCATACATTTTGATTTGTTTTTGGTAATGATAACTTTCCAGTGAAGGACAGACAACGAAAAGATCATCGTAAAGAAATGAATACATTCTCCTTTTCAGTCAGCTACTCTGTTCTGTTCTTTCTCTCACTTCTTTCCATTTTCTCTCTTCATTGCTCCCTGTAAATCTATAGCTTTTGAGCATGCCCACTCCTCAGTGGGTGGTTGGGGATTTATTTTTAATCTTCTTATGTTGCTACAAAACCAGATTCCCTTCTGAGCCTACTCTTTTGTGCTGAAGATTTGCTATTTTGCTTATTTGTTGTGCATTTTAATTGTTGTTTTTGTTTCTCATTTGCTACCCACATAGTATTGTTTCACGATGTTATTTGTGGGCATGGTTTAGTTTTCCTACCATGAATGTTTTGTTGTGTTCATGTTAATTTTCTTACTGAGAATGTTTTATTGAAATTTTAAGTGCTACATAGTCTAGATCATAATTGTCATCCTTTTGGCTTGCTTGGTCTTCACTGAGGGAAAGGGGTCTTGGGCCACGTACAAAATTTATAGTATAATTAATATATATAAATAGCAAATTTCCCTTTTTTAACATTTTTTTATTATAGGCCACAGGTTGGACACACCTGGGCTAGATGATTTAGTGGCCTACATATTTAATAAATAATACTAATGATCATTGTAAGGACTGGTGCTCATGTATAACTTTCAAAACTAAAGGAAATGATATCAAATATTAGCTACCATGGCAGCCTTCCCTGTTGTGAGCCAAAGAAAGTCTTTGAAAACCATGTTTCAGTAATGAAAGTAAATAATTTCAGATCTTTACTGATTGAACTTGTGCTTGAGCCACTTCAATGTCACCCAGACTTGCTGTTTGTAAAATGGAATTTGCCAATGTGCATTTTCAGATACCAGTTTTTAACATCTTTTTCCTTCTGGAAATCATCCCCATATCCTAGCACTGAAGGGTGATAAATGATAGGGCCCAGTTAAAGCAGTTTCAAGCAATCTGTTGGTGAGTCAAGAAAATTATTCTTGGCATCCCATTCTTCCCTCCCACCTCACTCTCCAGTACTTCTATACTTGGTCGGATTCCAATTCAAATAACAGATACTATAAACAAGAAGCTGCAGCATAAACTTTTAATCCTATGAATTATCCTCTCTTATTAGGATTTTTCAAGGAGATGATTCATAATTCTAACAATATTACCACATACTCCAACTTCCCATTGGTCCAGAATTCAGGGTGTTGTCACTGAAAACGTTCAGAGGAGATTAGATAGGGGAAAGTTGCAATAGTTTCTTCTTCTTTCGTGTCTTCATATAATAAAGAAAAGAATAGTTCAGTTGATTAATTATTCAGTTAATCTTTTTGGACATATGGTAACTAAGGAAGAAATGAGACAATATGGAATCTGATGCTAACCAGAATCAGTGCTAGCTTCAGTTGTGTGTTATCTGTTCAGTTTTATTTATACAGAAGCACACTTTCTGTCAATATTTGTTTCAATAGACATAAGAACTGTTGTAGTAACAAAGTCCAATTTATTCGAGTGCACAGGATACATTTTTAAAAAAGTACTGTAGAACTTGTCTGTTGGTTCCCTATAGCTTGATTACCAGTGAAAGTCCTTATAGGATACAAATAGCAATGTAGCCCTGTGCAGGAGTGAAATGCTCTGAAGTCTGCTACCGGTTCGCTTAGCGCCTGAACCAGTAGTAAAAACAATGCTTTAAAAGTTTTGATGTTCAGTTGTGCAACAATCAGCTGTGCCACACGATTTCTAGCTAATATAAATCTCACAGCACAGCTGATTGTTGTACAGCTGACTACCGGTTCACCAGAACTGGTAGCAATTTTTACTATCGCTTCGGGTGAACTGGCTTGAACTGGTAATCCCTGGCCCTGTGGCTGGAAACTGGCCTCTTGAACTCAAAACAGGTGGAGGAGGCATCTGGGAGATGGAGGTGGAGGAGGCTTATGGGTGCAGGGGAGGCTTCTGGGAGATGTAGTATTCAGCAGAGGCAATGAAATCAAAGTGCAGCGGAGCAGAACTATGGAGCCCAGCAGTTCAGAGGGGGAAAAGGAAGAGGCAGCTTCTGGAGGAGGGACTGGAAAAAGGCAGGAAATAAAGGACTGAGTGGGGGAAAGAATCAGTGTCGTTTTGAGGGAAAGAGAACTGCTGTATTCTGGGCTGTGGATGGTATTCCTGCTATCATAAAAGAGGAGACAATCCTAATCAAGGGGGAACTCAGAAATGGCTGCTTTCCAGATCCAGCAGCAGTTTGCTGATTCATCACTTCTGGCTAGAAAGGACTGTTATTTTACTTAAAGCCTCACAAAACCCACAAGGTGTGCCTGTGAGTTTGGGCTAAACGGGCTGGTCCTCTGAGAAGAGGGACAGAAGGACCCAATCAGCAGCAGCACCTAGGGGATTGTTACCCCAATAGAAATACCTGGGTGTCATTTAGCATTTTTCATCTCCTCCCATGATCACCACTGATACAGTAAAAGGACTGAAAGCAGTTTACAACAACATAGAATAAAAAGTAAAAATGCAACAATGAAAAACTATCAACGGCCTATTGAATTTAGGCAGCTCAGGACAATTTGTACCCAAACACTCCAAAAACTAAAAGTGTTGTAAATATTGTCTTTGAGGCTTGTGGGATTCCATATCTGAGGAGGCAGTGTGTTCCAAATGATAAAAAGCATGGCATTGAGATCCAAATTCAGCCACTTCCAAGAAGTGGGAATCCTTAACTCTTAACATTTTAATAATTAACATTTCTTACGTGACTGGCTGAATCTGGATAAATGCTCAAATAGGGACCCTGGTGCCAAGCCATTTTAAACCAATTCAGTTTTCCAAGTCCTGGAAATGTTTATGATGACGTTTCTAAAGACTAGCTCTGAATATCATAAAATGCAAACTTATCATTATAAGACTGAGTTTTATTTTTACTATCTGACTGCCCTTATTTGATGGACAAATCTGCCCATCTTTCACTGTTTACAAAAATATCAGGGTTGATTTATGTTTCATAAGATTTTTTTCTTAGACAGCTGACCTTGTCATAATGGGTGCATTAGTAGATTAATTATGTGGCATAATATTTCTTCTTTCTAATAAATATTTGGATTCCTTTTTAAATATTCAGACTGATTGAATCCTGAATCGTGCTACCATTATATATTTCAGATCTTAAATATTAAAGCTGAGGTCTTTCTTCTACTTAACCCTATAGAGGTTTTGTGCTCAATATATCCATAGGATCAAGTATAGCCATATTGACAATGTATCAATGGCAGAGGGGTGGCAATTCTCAGGCATTTCATTGCTAGGCACTTGGAATGCCAAAGAGACTGTGATATCACTTGCAGTAATTTTAACGCCTGTATTTGTATAGGAACAGTGGCTGAAAATCATTTCTAAATATTTGATAATGGAATTGTCACACTGAGGATGATATGTGGTCAGTCTAGGGCATTTTTTAAAGTCTTAACAGTGGCCAGTTCTGTTCAGGAAAATTGGCAGCAAGTAGCACTGAGAAAAATTGTCTGTTGTTGCAGTTTGTGTTTCAACGCTAGCTTCAGTAGCTTAAATTTAATTAGATGTTTTGGATATAAAAATAATTCTATATTCTCCCTGGTCTGCTCTCTTCCACATCACATTTCTCTCTTTTTTTTAATCATCCTTGTGGAAAGCGTAGTAACATCCTGGTAGTATTATATAATTGTATCTGTTTTGCCTATGCAGGGGAGCGGGGTATCTTTTTCAATAAAGTGCCTTTAATTCATTGAAAAAGTCTATTAGTGGCCAGCACTAATAGTTGTTGCAGCAAGGATATGTTTCCAATTTGCTAAGAAACAGGCTGTCCAGTTAAAGTTGTGAGGGACAGGGAACCAAGAGAGGTATATAATGCTTGGCCTGGAAAAACAAAGACACCCTATTTCTCTTGCTTTCGCTCTTCGATGGTTTTTGTTGGATCTCACCCAAAATCTCTAGCCATCTAGCATCCCTACACAAGATACAACTGCAGCCCTGGCAGTCTTGGCCTTGGGACCTTCCCTCCCCTGCAACCAGAGCCCAGCCACTATGAGGGCATCTTTCTCCGGTGCTCTTCTCCTTCCATGGTCACAGTGTTATGTACTATCAAACTATTTGTTTGTTTTTAACAAAGCTCTGATTATCTCCATTATCTCCATGACTCCCTTAACAAGGTACTAGAGATCCTTTTAAAGATATCAGTAAGCAGAGCCAGCAGAAAGTATCTAGAACACCTCCTTTTCTTCTTCCCCCTCTCTTTTCTGTCATCCTTTTCTGGACACATCTATCCTTTCCTTTGTTCTGCACCCAGAATAATATCTGAAATGAAGCTGTAGACCCATCATTTGTCCACTCTATCCTGGCATCACTGATACCTTTGGTTTTCAGGCAGAGAAAGCATTTCTGTCACCTGAACTTTTTAAAAGAAAATGTGAGTCTTTCTCCCTTCAAAGCCATGCCTCCTCGGTATAAACAATGATATGCTATCCTAGACTAGTGTGGTGTAATAGAAAGAATGATAGACAGGAACTAAAGATTCCAAGCTCTGTCAGTCTGAAGCTCATCGGTGATGCTAGACTTTCTGGAGTCTGTTGATTGAAATGACCTGATAGGATCTGATAGGATCCAATGGAATAGCTTCCAAGTTCCATCTATTCCATTCTGAGTTTCTTGAAGAGTGGCAAGAAAGTTGTATAAGAGAGGAAGAGAGAAATAATTATGTATGGAACTTGGTAAAAGTTTAATCAAATCTGATGGTGACTCTCATATACTGAAAGATTGCATCAGCAGTCAGTGTGCTGACATTGAATTTAATAAGGTATGAGCGTATAGAGAGGTGACAATTCTACTATGCATTTTACCAGAGAACTGTACTACAGTATGGGAGCCAAACCATACCTTCTTGATTATCAGCATAGGCTTTGGCAGAAGCCATTGCCATATTGAAAATCTCTTAAATTCCCAATACTGCTGGGAAGCAATCAAGATCAAGGATTCTCAAGATACATGAATTTGTATAATTGCCTACATGATGGAAGAGAAGAAGGAAGTGGAAGAGAAAGCTGCTGAGAGAATTAGGATTCATATGGATGTTAATAACTGCAATCAGACCAGACATGTGTCTGTGCAATCCAAATAGGTGTGGGGATATTGTAGATTTGGGGGTTCCTGCCAAAGTAAAACAGAATTAAGCATTTTTTTAAAGCAGCTGCAATCCTAAAACCTGCAAGGCAAGATTGGCTTCTTCAGAATCCATCTAATAAATCATTCCACTCAGCTACTGCAGTTTCATCCTAGGCCAGTGTTATCTAAGTTGGATGATGGTTCTACTAATTTAGCCATGCTAAGGAAACTGCAGCTGCAGCCCAGCCCAAGAGCTATATATGAATATTGTGGGGGAAGTGAAAATAGATTCCATAAGAATTCAAAAGAATAAGACTCTTCTCCCACCCTCTAACTGTTGAAATTCATTCCACCCTGTGAAGTTTAAAAGCCAACTTCTATCAGCCAAAATGCTCTCTATATTAAAATGCAAGCTGGGCGGGGGGGGGGGGGGATTGCTGCCTAACCCTGCTCCTAGAAAAGGCCAACCAACCTCAAATGACATAGCAAGCAAGCAAGACTATCCCAAAGAAGTAGTGTGGTTTGGTGAGCTTGATGCAAAGTACAATGCTAAAACAACTATCACAGGGTGCCTTGAAGATTAAGTAAGAGGGAAGCCAGGTTTTCAGTCCTCCTGAATGTTGTTATCCCCTCAATAACAAGAGTGATCACGGAAATCTTAAGCAAGCATGCCGTTTCTATCAAGAGCTACCCAGAGTAGCGGCCTCTTCCCAGCTCTGAAGCCATACATTTCTTGCTTGCCCAGCTTTTAAATCATCTGACCTCCTAAAGCTGGAGTTTCTAATTTCATATCCTGGCTACATTCATGCAGTGTCAAATGGACTCTGCCCTAGTGGTGATTTTTTAGGATAACTCCATGTGCCCAATCTACATGCTTACTCAAAAGCCAATAAAGGAGAAAATTTGTAACTCAGGGTTGAAATGAGGGGTCCTTAATCCTCACTGAGTTTGGATGTTTTCTTGCAGACGTTTCATTACCCAAACTAGGTAATACCAGCAATGCTAGTCATTAGAGCTAACATTTATGATGTTACCTAGTTTGTTAATGGAGCATCTGCAAGAAAATAACCAAGCTCAGAGAGCACTAAGGACCCTCCCTTAATCAAAAGCCCAATCAGTCTTATCTACTGATTAGACAACAAGGAGCTTGTGCCAGCTTAATGATGGACCTCTCGTATTAATCCCCTCATCTTTCTTTGCCATTGGCTAACATGCAGATCTGTTCATCTTGGAGCGGACCAATATACCACAAAAGGAGCATCCAATCTGGGTTGGTTTTGTCT
>JAPKID020004691.1:0-11539 GCA_026931265.2 Tropidonophis doriae | reverse complement strand
CTTCCTTCCTTCCTTCCTTCCTTCCTTCCTTCCTTCCTTCCTTCCTTCCTTCCTTCCTTCCTTCCTTCCTTTCTCTTACTTTCTCCCTTTCTCTCTCTCTTCATGGCCAGGGATAAATCACGGGGAGAGAGGGAGGAAAAAGCCGAGCTTCTGCCACGGATAGCCGTCTCCTCCCTCTCTTCCCCTGATTTCTCCTTCGCTGCACTCACGGAAGAAGGAGGCAGGATTTGTGACCAGTGTTCTCTTCTTACCACTTGCCACGGCTGCCCCTGCAGCCCACTGGCTGCAGCCCTGCCTGTGCTGCTTGGCTGGGTGGCTGGCTGGGAAAATGGCCAAGGGGTAAGCACCAGCCATCATCCCTGCTTCCTTCTTTTGCAAACGTGGCAGTGGAGAAACAGAGGATTCATTGCCACCTTCCCAGCTGATCCACTCCCCCTTACACATGTAGTGTGTTTGTGTGTGTCCGTGCATGCGTATGTGTGTGTGTGTCTGTGCATGTGTGTGACAGATGCCTGGTTTCCAAAGGGGGTGGAAGAAATCCATGTAGAAGGAGGAAAAATAGAGAAGGGAGTGCATGCCATGTGGGCTTCTTCCAACAGTCCAATCCTTCCCTTCTGTTCGTTCTTCGGTTGTTGGAAGAAGCCCACACGGTGCGTGCTCCCTTATCTTTGACAGCCGGCTAGTTTCCAATGTGATGGGGAAAGAAATCCATGCAGAGGGAGGAAAAATTATGGTCACTGTGCATTTTGTCTCCTTTTAAATCACACAATTTCACTGTATAAATTTAGAATCAATCTGGAAAAAAAACCCCATCATGTAGCATTTCAGAGAAGTAGGCAGGGATTGCTCGTGTTTGGAGGTTTTTTTAGTGGCACAGTACAAAAAGATATCATTGAAATGATGTCTTCATATTTTGGAGAAAAAAACATATTGAGAGAAAACCAAATCCTGGTCATAGCACTATCTGAATCATGTTGAAATGTTCAGCATGAAGTGGGAAAGCCTTTCTTGATTTACTCAGCACAATTCCTGTACATTATTTATTTATTTTCCCTGTGCATCAATCATCAGAGCTGTAATCAAATTTTTCAGAAGGCTACAGGCAGCTTTTAAATCATTTATTATGTGCTGGCTTACCTCTCTTACTTACTAGGTGTCAACAATGCTGCTAAATATATTCTTCGCTTACTATTCTTTTTGTGCCATTCATTTTAAAATCTATTATTGCTACTGTTTCTCTCTAGATATAGTCTTAATATAGAGCACCTTAAAGTTTTTGTACACACTAAGGATTTTTAAAATGTTCCTGATTAATATTAATATTTAAAATGTGTGTGTAGTTGCATATAGTTGTAGCTGTAGGCCCTATTTGAGGAAGATTGGAAAGTATGGGGAAGTATGAAATACAGTATGAAATACAAATAAATAAATAAATAAATAAGTATGCATGCATGTATGTGTGTGAGTGTGAGTGTGTGTGTGTGTGTGTGTGTGTATTCTACTAAAACTCTGACTTGTAATTTTTAACTGGGTGAAACAGTGCACCGTGAGGAAAAACATTTTGAGCCAAGGTATCTCAAACAGGTTAATTTACAGAGCACATAAAAAATCTGGACTCACAACTTCCATGGAGCTGCAATTTGGCAAATTATATAAAATATTTTATGATATAAACTTTAACATGAATCCATTTAGTATATAATACAAAATGTCATAAAACATTTCTTGCTCTGATATTTGACAGTGCCGTACAGTTCAACATGGGTTAAACAGTTTATGACATAATGCAAAATGTCATAAAACATTTCCTGTGCTGATGTATGAGTGTGCTAGGCAGTTCAGCATGGGCTATTTTCAAGGCAGATATATCTCTGAAAGTATCCCAGCATTTCTAGTGAAGGCTGAACATTAATTCTGTCATTGTTGGAAGCATTGAGGAACCTGGCAAGGAAATATTTCCGAAATGATTACCTAACAGGGAAAGGGTTGTCTTCTATGTAAATAAAAATTATATTCTTAATCTTTAATAAATATGAGTTTTCTTTCAAATATGTGCAGAGTCATACCTGGTGAAGTAAAATAAATATGTGTGTTTGTTCATCCACACATCTAGTCTAAAATATAATATAGTCCTACTATAATTATTTCAGATTGACAGATCTTCAGTAGTGGGGTTTTCCATATTAATATATAAAAAGCACAATAATTGGATGAATGATCAGTCAAGTGAAATAGTACTGCTTTGTGAATGGTGATTCTTGAATATGCACAGAAGCCCTGTTGCCAATTTGATGTGAGGAGGCAGAGTTTGTCTTGTATCAGAAAGGTACACATTGCCTGTTCCTATTAAAATATATTCAGTGTATAGTCTTTCTTTTCCAGGTATCTTTATAATTATGAATTTAAGAAAATGCTATTGTCTTAAAGCTTTGGATTCTAAAACAACCGTGTGTAATTAATTAATGTGTTATTTCAGAGTTCAGTGTTGGCTCACAAAATAACCATCTACTTGATTACAAAGGTGCTAAACCATATTCAGAATTTATGGTTCTTTTCCTAGTTTTGTATTCTTCCCCCAGTCTATTGGGTATAAATCAATAAATGCCATATGAGTGCGCTCAAAGGCCTAGTAAGTCAATCAGGAAACTTTTCTATGATCGGCCTCTCTAGAAAGTTTATACAGTGCTTCCCCTCCCCCCCTTTATCATGCTAGACATTTTACCACATACTAATATGCAACTTAACATAGAATATAGATTCACATTTCTGATACAAATATATTTATTTAACTATTTTTTTAGTCTGTCCATCTCTCCTATAAGGTAACTTTGGGTAGCTTATTTAAGCTATTCTAAATGCATACTTGGAATTGAAGAATTGAATAGAAATTGGTAGAAAATTTCTGGACAATATTGAAGTAAATATCAAGCAGAGGTGAGGGTTAAAATAGAAAAATGTTGATTCCTTTTAGCAAAAACAAAAGAAATTTTACTCTAATTGTCAATGCCAACATAGGATAATACAATTAGGGCCACATTATTTATTAATTTGCAAGACTGCAATGATTATTAATTTAGAGAAAAAACTAATTAATTTATTACCTAGGAAACACATGTTCCTATGATTTAATATGAAAAATAAAAAAATAAGGAAATCACATTTCTCGCTGTATATCTGACTTTTTAGGTAGAAGCTTAATTCAAAGGCTAAATTCATTTATTCCTATATGATACAAGTTAACTCTTGGACATTGTAAGAAAAAGCTTCATTTAGGCATGATGGAAACTGAAATGCTCAACACATGAGTATTCTAGTTGTGACTGTCACTGCAGTGACATCTGTCTATTGACTGAAAATATTTTCAGGAGAAAACACGTCTGACATAGAAGCCAACACAAGTAAATAGTTCATCTGAAGATATCATGTGAACAACACTAATGAGAGCAGTTTCAAGTTAGAAAGGATTAATTGATTGAACAATATATTTTGTTAATATCCATATTGTGGAGTAATTTGGCTGACAAGTACAGAAGCTTTTTATGTGAGGTTCACTTTTGGCTATATTTATTTCTTAGATATATGGAGTAGCTATCATCTACATAAGGAATGAGACAACAGAAATAGTTTTTACTTCTTAGTAAATGAGAACTTGACATGAGAATAACAAGCACTCCAAAACAACTACAGTGATGAAATAATGCATATTATAGCTAGTATCAAGCCACGATACTTCATACCAATTAATAAATGTTAAGCCTTACATTCTAAACTAATTCCCTGCAAGATCTTCGAGCACAGATTAGTCAGGGAGACAACTTCAAAGTATTTTTTTATACAAAGAGTTATCTGGGCTCCTAGATAGACTTTCCAAGTAAGTCCACACACCCCAGTGACTTCTGCTTTGGTTGTTATCTAAGCATGATTGCTACTAGATTTCGTGACTAAATCAGTATGCTATGTCTCACACCTTTCTTATCAGAGAGCTGCACAGGAGTGCACCTGTTTTCCATGAAAACCTACTGTTCAATCTAGCTGCTTTAGAAAACTTTAGAAAATGTGAAATAAACTGATAGCAAGGCTTAATAAGACCGTTCATGTGCTGAGCAATCCAGCTTTAATACAGCAATGCCCAAATAAGCCAAATAATTCTACAAATTTAACAATTTAATATAGATTCTGTAAATTGGTAGAAAATCTATTGAAGACTCAGTATATAATATTTAACTTATATTAAGTTAAATATATTTAATATGTAGCACTGAATGCCTTGTTATAATTAATCTTTTCTAGTTTGTTTTCTAGTAATGGTCCTTAAAGAGATATTTGGTCTTAATAAATAGTGCACACATTTATGTAAACAACTAACAGTCAACACTTGTACTAAGATTTCAGTTAATTATTTGAGATATCTTGAATAAACTGATGTTTGTCATACTTATCTGAAGACCTGGAATTCGCCTTATTTTCAACACAAAAGAAACAGCCTGCTGTTAAACTTACAAAACACACTTAGAAAACAGATAAATAAAGCTTTCAGTGGCTGAGTCATAGTCAAAAAAAACAGAAAGAACCACTTGTTGATACTATTCATCATTTCTTTATTTCCAGTACTCTTTTCTCAGTGGACAATTGTTTTCTCCTGTTTTCAGTTGCTAATGAAAATAATGCACTACCAGAAATAATGGCTGTAAACAATGAATTCACTGCAAAGTAGATAGCATTTTAGTCTGTTAATATCAGAATTATAATTAAATTGCATATACTGTGAATTGTTATTAATGATAATGCAAGTATTTTTAGAGTAAATGTCTAAATGACAAATATATTTATTTAGTAAATTTAAAATTTTGGTTTATATATATTATGTAACCATGAAATTGTTTTTGCAATGTTTTGGCAAGATCTTACTTGCCATCTTCAGGTTTCGGTCTGTGGCTTCATAGGTGCCGCCCTTCCTTAAATCTTGGTGGAGGGGTGGAGTGCTGACTGTTGTTGTGAGTGGGTTGATTGGCTGTGCAGCTGTATCATGATTGGTAGATTGATGCTGATTGGTCTTATTTGTATGTTTCTCCCTATTTTGAATTTCAACGGCTTGGGTGGAGGGTGGCACTCATCTGTTGGTGAGTGCTGGTTTCCAGATGTCTGGTAGGCAGGAGGTGTCGTCACTTTTGTTCATATTGTTCAACTCCATACAATATTAGTACAATATTTGCTTTGTCTGATATTATGAACATAGGCTATACTGGATTTTTAAAAATCATAAAGTCCTGATTTTAAATCTTTCAAAATGGTTAATTTCCAATTGACAAAGAATATAACTTTTTTGCTGCTATTATGAAAAATTTCTATATGGAACATTATAGATTATTTGGAAAGTTGGAAAAATATTTTGGGAGGCAGATTTGGGATTTGAATTTATAGTACTGTAGTTTTTTGTGGCATATAATTCCTTTTAAATATATTTCAGCAACAATATAGAAGTCACACAGTATTGTTGGTGCAATCGTAAACAGATTGGTGCATATTAACATAGTGCAATGTCCAATTATTCAATCTTTCTATTCCTAGTTTGTGGCTGCTTCTTAAAGTATATGTCTTACACAATATAAGAAGTTAATATAATTCCATTGTCTTTTGCCAGGTGTGCTAATGCAAAATATTTAATAGTCTGAATGAGGGAGAAGACACTGAAATTAAGATAGTGTTGGCAGAGAGAAAGTTGGCAAAGACTGAAGTAAATCCTTTTGTGGAAAAGGAATCTACATGCACAGAAAGAATGTGTGTGGTGTGTAACTGCTTCTGGATTTGCAGTTGATGGCTGTGATGAAGAGTGCATTTACACAGCTATGGGCAATGCCCCAGCTGTGACCCTTCCTGAATTAATCAGACTTAGTAACAGTTATTTATGTCTGGGTTAGATTTTATTTGTGTACTGCATTGCACTTTATGTGCGGCTGCCTTGAAATGTGTCCAGAAATTACAATGGATTTATACCCTCACTTATTCTAGTTGCCAACTCTGGGTTTGGCTATAATCATAATAAGCAAAGATATTTCTTATGCATTCATGCATATATCAATCCATCCATTTAAAAAAAGGTTTAAAAAGAAGGATTTAGGTGATTGATGAGAATTAAATAAAGGCTGGGTAGAAAGATATCTCTGCCTCTTTCTTGTCTACAATTTGGCTAGAGCTCCTGTGGCAATATAATGTGAAATTGAAGTGATACCGCCTAAAAGAAAGAACTGCTGGTTCATTTTTTTAAAGTTCTGACTATTAGGTGATCAATTTATCTCTCTAACTGCAGCTTTCTCCAAAAGAACCAAACCTGAAGCCAATGTCACTTCAACATCAAATTGCTCCAGGAAAGCAAGGAATAGTTGAGAAATATTTCAGAGTAGAAAAGAGAAGTGGGCTGGCAGGCAAGTTGTCTAGAATAATTAGTGAAAGAATTTTAGAAAGTGAATATAGTACCTCATTCCATGTCCCAAAGGGGCTTTTTCAAGAGGCAACTGGAGTTTCTGGTTTTTCTTTGAAGGCGTTTCACTTCCAAGAAGTTTTTTCAGCTCTGACTGTATGGTGGGGAATGGAAGGATTTATATTTCTTGCAGATGGCTGGACATTTGCATTCTTTTAGCGAGTCATTAAGGTCACCTGAAGATATATCTGGTGCAAATTGGTGTGAAGCCTTCTTGGAAATGTTGAAAGCACTGTGTTGTACATTGGAGACAGATGATAGCAAGAACACTTAGCACTTAGATTTATATACCACTTTACAGTGCTTTAGAGCCCTCTCTAAGCAGTTTACAGAGTCAGCCTATTGCCCCCAACAATTTGATCCCTCAGTTTTTAACAATTTCAGAAGGATGGAAGGATGAGTCAACCTTGAGCCTGGTAAGATTTGAACTGCCAAATTGCAGGCAGCCAGCAGGCAGCAGAAGTAGCCTGCAGTACACTGCTATTGATGTCATATCTCTCTTCTTCTGTTGAGAGAGGGGTGTTCAATTTAGACATAGATAGCCTCTTTGACCCCTTTTTCAAATTAGTGATCTTTTTTGACCAAAATGTGGACTTTGCTGTCTTTAAACAAGTGACCTGTGCCTTTTAAATGCAGATGGTCTCAAAGGTCCGAGCCCCAGACCTAAACTAGCATTAAGATGCTACTCACCTGAAGACTAACTGGCTTTATTTATCTGGACTCTGGCACATAATGAGTTCTAGAAGCAGCAAAGCAGCAAAACAGCAAAATGCAAAGATGCAAAGTGAGTGCTGGAAGCTTCCACCTCCCAGTGTGTTTTATTTAAACAAGCCATGCCCTACCATTGGCACTGGCCTCTCCCCATTGTCAGCTGTATATTGGTCTGTCCAATGGGATGCCTCCCAGTTGTTTCTTGACCGAGAACAGCACATTGTCTGGATAGAACAGCTGGTCATCACCTGGAGCTCTGAATCCTGACAGACTGCTTGCCTTGCATCGCCATGCCTCCCCACTGCATAGCTGATCTCTAGTTCACCCTCCATCAACCAGCTGGTACCTGACAGTTATTGGCATGCTGCTGCTGCAGTCTCTCCTATACCCACCCTACACTCCTACATCCAACACTAGTGCTTTGTTTTACCCAGGTATGGCAAACCCCAGACTTCAGGATTTGACAGATGAACTGCTGAATTTAGTCGTGATATGTTTGTTCTCCTATGTTGTGCCATGCACTTATAAAGTGGTTGTTTTGTTTCCCTAATATACAGATATTCATATGACTTGCTGCATTGCACTGCAGATACCACATTGTTCCATTTATGCTTGGGTATTTTATCTTTGGGGTGGGAAAGCTTTTGTCTTAGTGTGTTCTTGGGTTTGAAGTGTGCATGTATTTTATATTGGCTGAAGATCCTCCTGAGCTTTTCCTATATGGAACAACCCAACCTGAATGACTGAGAATCTCCATAAACCCAAACTTCATTCTATGTTCTTGTGCATGAGCATCAAACAGTAGGTTCCACTTTGAACCACTTTCCAATTTTACTAATAATTAATATTAGTAATTAATATTGCTGTAAGAACCTTCTAAGTCCCATAGACTCAGGGTCATTGTGCTTATTTAGGAACCCTGCTTTTCTTCCTACTGCATCTTCTTATCTGCTGAAGTCAATGGCCCTATAAACAGAACTGCCTGCAGAAATCCAAAATACTGAAAACTTACTCCAGACAATTTTTTTAAAATGAAGCAACTTTCGAAGTTCACAAGCAAAAACCCATGGGCTTCTAAAGTAATCTAAATTCAACAGTAGCTGTTGAAACTATAAACCGAGGTAAACAAAGATGAAGAACTTTTCTGTGGTACTGAATGTGTTGAAATGAACATTGAAATTAGAGTATAATTAAGCACCTATAGAAAGTTATTAAATAGGTTGGGAGAGATGCTACTGCAGTAGAGAGTGATACTTTTCAGCAGTATATTTTCTCTTTTCTGTTCTTCTTGACTAGATCTCATTAGCACACCTTGGTGCATTTAATTACCTCATCAGAATTAATACAGCTTGTTCTGTATAATATGTTCTATCACATTCACAGTCACTCTTTCTGTGACAGAACAGGAAAGGTCATAAGGTCTTAGTGTGCCTGATCAAACTGAAAACTTAAAAATTTCAGCTTCATCTGCATTTTATATAAGAGGCACATGAGGGAATTGAAGGAAAGGAACAGGTTGTTGACAAAATACATTTTTAATTCTAAGATGATTTTAGTGTATACATTTATTCTCCATCTGAGCATTCTCTTAATTCTACATATAATTTTTGAAGAAATTTGGTGGAAATTAAATGTTTCTCTAGATTTATTTTTGTTTCAAAGCACTCATATTTTTAGTATTGCAGTTCTGCAATTATTTGTTGTGAGTAACTGTAGCTAAAATCTTCTTGATAGGTGGGTAAATAAGAGTCTAAAAGTCAAAGGTAATAATGCAGTCACTTGATCATACCAATGAAATTAATATTGCCCCTGCACAGGTCAGTTCTTAATCCAGTGAGATAACCATATAGTATCTATAATCTAGATACAAACTGACAGATCAATAATTGATATGAAGGTTTGGAATTTGTAATCCATCCACATCACAGTGGCTTTGGCAAAACTTCACTCAGACCACCCTTGTGACTGTAAGCAAAAAGTGAGTCATTTCTACTCTGGAAATTCTGGAAAGGTTGGCTATATTTGGCTTGTATTATCTGGTAATATGATGGAAACTTCTTCTTGAGATCCACCTTACTCGTATGGCCCTTAGAAAAACATTATCACATTCTGCCAGACGTTTAGCAGAATTAACATGATGCATCTTTTCTCATCAGCAATCTAGAAGCACCTACAGACGAAGTTCTCAATTCTTGAGGCTTGAAGGTACCATGTTCACATCACTAGCCCTTTCTCTGCTGTTTCTTTAAATGATTTGGGTGCTGTGTAGTCCACACTATGAATTCATTGCATTCCTTTACAATTACATATTGTCATAGATAATTCTGGTTGTATCCTCTTTATGAGCAATAAAAGTTAAAGGAGAAAATGAGCAGTTGAATGTGTATGTTACTAATCTTGCATGAATCCCATTTGTGGGTGAATAGATGAGTATAGTATATACAAAGTATAATTGGCAACAAAAAAATTCATGGTCTTTCATGGACTTCTTGCCAATCTGCAGCCAGGTTGTACAACACAATGTCAAGTGTTGGGTTCAACTAACTTAGGATCAATGCCATCAATCCATCTGGAAGTCATTGGAGAACAAATATTTTCCCTAAATATAGTCAAATATCAGCCCCCAAAGTCCAGTGAGTCTTGAAATATCCATTTTGTTCCAGTTTACTTCAGCTGCATTATTCCAATGATTTAACAAACAAAACACTAAATTATGTATGTCTCACTGAATAATTCTGGGGTATTTTAGTACACTGTCTTATTGGAGTTTTCTGATTCCCAAAAATGTAAAGACATTAAATTATTGATTTGTGCATCTTGAAAAGCCTTTCTTGTACTCCTTGTTTACAACTGTGCTATCAATAGTATTAAGCTGCTTTTGTCAATAGCCATATTGAGTAGGATAATGTCCTTGATTATATCTTCCTTTTCATGACAGCAAAGACTTTGTTGAATTCACTTCACAAGAAATATTTTGGTGTTTTGGGACTTTGGTACAAAACATATAAAATAGCAGAAATACCTGGCAGTTAGCTCATATGAATAGATTCAGTTTATACAAAATACATTCAATATCTTCTTAAAAACTTCCAGTGGTGGAGCATTTACAACTTCTGGAGGCAAGTTGTTCCACTCATTAATTGTTTTAACTGTCAGACAATTTCTCTTTAGTTCTAGGTTGCTTCTCTCATTGATTAGTTTCCATCCATTGCTTCATGTCCTGCCTGTAACTGCTTTGGAGAATAGCTTGACTCCATCTTGTTTGTGAGATATTGGAACACTGCTATTATGTCTGCCCTAGTCCTTCTTTTAATTAAAGTAGACATGTCCAAGAGATTTTTTTTTCCTATGTGGAGCTTCCACAAGACCTAAATATTGTCCTTGATCCAAAACAGATTGTGTGTTGTGCCTTATGTCTTCTCTACTTTTAAATGGTTCTTTTTTAAAACATTGAAATTATTTCAGTGGTAGCAATGTAAGCTAGATGTTTAGACTTGATTTGGCATTTTTTCCACTTATTGAATGTTTCCCAAGGATCTGGAATAGACATGTATATATTGTTGAATAAGTTGAACAAATTGTTGAACAATAACAATAGGTTATTGTTTTAGAAGGTAAACTGTTCCTAATAAAGCTGCCTTTTATTATGGTTAGTTGGGCAGTAAGTCAGATGTGGATTCGACATTTTATCCACTTATTGACTTCTTCCCAAGTAACTGGGATAATCGTTATTCAATAGTGTTATTATCATGACAGCATGTAAGTTATTCTAAGAAAAGTTGCATTTTGAAATTGACTGATAAGATTTCATTCAATGCTGATGGTGTGCAGGGCAATGATATTTGCAGATATTCTAATGTACTATTATTACTAATTTTTCATTCCTTTGTTTATAATCAGCCTGTGTGATCATCTTGGCACAGCTAACTAGGCTTCAGTTAGGTGACTGTTTCTTCAGCTTTTTTTTTTTTTTGACGAAGGCAGAAAAAGTGCTGTCTTCTACTTTCTGGTTTTGTATGCATTTGTTCTTAAGACTTGATCTTGTGTTCCCAGAATTAGCCCCTATGTCTCTGTCCAAGTTTACTTCTCTTAGCCATTGCCAGGTCTTGTTGTTTTCAGTTTTGCATGCTATTTTTTTTTCAAAAAGAGTTTTATTGGTTTTTACAATTTTATATCCAGGAAAGGGTAAATAAGGTTTACAAGCAAATATTTTGAAGGCATCCATAACGAGGAAGCAGGCCGCTCCCAAGGCATAATACAAAAAACAAAGTAACTTCTATTTAAAAAGACATAAGTGAGATCTGTGTCATTATATAAATTTCAAACTTTCAATACATTAATTCAGCAGGA
>JAPKID020004690.1:0-11540 GCA_026931265.2 Tropidonophis doriae | reverse complement strand
AGATGTGTGGACCAACTCCCCGATTATTGAAGTCACCATATTGTAAAAATTGATAAATTTGGAAAATTAGAAATCCTTCAGCATAATACACAGTGATCCACATAATTCACACTAAGTGCAGTGTTTGTCAGAGGTGTTTGTCACCTTCATTTCAGCGGCATAATATAAATTGTTAGAAACTGTCTTGTTATCTAAAATAAACTGTATGTTATTGATACAGGTTTTACTTATGTGTGTAAATATATAATGGTGACACTATAAGAAGTAATGAAATCTTGGCTGTTCTACTTTTGAATTATCTGGACAGTATTCTGTTTTAGACAGTAAACCCAATAGCCAGTTTTGTTGATATATTGTCTGTCTGCTTTTGATTTTTTCTCAAAAGCTTGAAGTTTATAGTTTTATCAAATAGGTTACAATGATGTATCCTGATTAGAAGCATGCTTAGAGTAGGATTCCCTTAGCTGATTAGTTTCAAAATAAAAATAGCTTAATATAAGGTAGTCTAATTTAGCAACTACCTCATATAGCAACAGCCATAGTTATGGTGATAATAAAAAGTAGCTTTGTAACTATTACTTCACAGGTCTGTAAAGCAAAAGAAAACAAATAACATTGTAATCTCAGTTTTGGTTTCACTTGGTGACTGCTTCTTAACAACTGAGTTGCTGGTCCAATTGTCACTAAATGAGAATCTTCTGTACTGAAATTGTTTAAGTATATTCAGAATTAGAGTGGAGATTATAGATATAAAGCTATGCAATTTCAATTTGCTTATGCCACAGGATAATTTGTATAAATTATTGTACATACCAAGATTAATTTTGTGAAAAATTAAATATGCAGGTTATTTCATGCATGTGTAATAGTATTATAATATTATGTACATTATTCTATTTATGGACAAAACATGTTATAATTGAAAATTTTAGAACTATAGTATCTGTCAGACAGAAGTGTGCTCTCTTCAACAGAGGGCAGCACTTTCGGGAGTTTGGTGCATTCCTGTTATGTAGCCATTAAGAATAGCTTTAAAAAAAATAAAAATAGCAGCATGTGAAAAGAAAAAGCTCTACAAATGAGAAACAAAACAGATGCAAGTCCTCTTTCAGTAATTATCTTAGGGGCTTCAGACTTTATCAATATAAAAGTTTCTTTATCTTTTAGGTACTTTATTTTTAAAGGCATTTAATCATACATTTTGGATGGAAGCTGCAAAGGCTGATGATGTCAAAAAAATCTTCAAAAAGAAAGACCGCTCCAAATAAAGTAAGTTGTTTATTTATTGTCTTAAATTATTATTTATTGCATCATGTGTTTAAATCAGGATGATGCAGGCATACTTTTGCAGCCAAGTGAAATAGTTTGAAATCATAACTTTAAACTTAATTAAAAGACTAAATTGTGTAATACTGAGTGTGGAGAAAAAAATCTTGGGATTTTTTGTCAGCCTGTTTAAAAATTGCACTATTTTTTTATACTAAATAAGATTGAAATGTAAGAACTATTAATGATAAGCAAAATGTTAATAAATGTTTGGAAGTGATTTATGTGTGTTTAAATTGTTTTATGTTCAGTAAATTATTGCATTTACTGCATTCACATATATTGTATAATATAAAATAATAACTGATTTAAGAATTGATAATTTTTGGCCTGCAATAATTTCTACATGCTTATATTATCAGGAAATTGACTGGGTGGAACCATCTTTTATTGATTTCTGTGAGCCTGCAAAACAGTCATCTAGTGTTCTCCAAAAAAAATCGCTCACAGATACTGACAATTATCACAAGAGCAAAGAGCATTTTCCTCGGCTTGAAAATTACAAGTGTGGGAGAAAAATAAGAAAACCGTTTTCTGTAGATGAGAAATATAAACACTTCAAACAAAATCATAGCCAAATTGAACCATGGGTAGATAAATACAAACCAAAAACTCAGGTACGGTTCTATACAATTTAATATATAGTGTGTAGTAGTAGTAGTAGTAGTAGTAGTAGTAGTAGTAGTAGTAGTAGTATTAATATATACATATTAGTAAATATTTAATATATAATAATTTTGCTTGTTAAAATAATGTCTAAAAATGTGCAAAATACTAAATTAAAGATTATTATAAAAATGTCAGGTCCTGATCCTAAGTGTTCAATGAAACTGTAATTTAATGGACCATTTGTAGGAAAGAGGATGTTTTATTCCCAATTGTCTGTTAAATTAGATAGTACATGATTTTTAAGTGATTGATTGATAATGTACTGTTGAGTTACTTTTGACTCCAAGAAACCACATAGAGTTTTTAATGACAATGTATTCTTTCAGATCTCCTAGAGGTGTCCTCATCAGGACTGTAATTGAGTCCATCCACCATGCTGATTTCCTTTCCTATATAATTTTATTAAAATATTTATAAAAAATATAAACTAATGCTATCTAATATACAAAGTAAAGAAGTGAAAAGAAAGAAATCAAAGCTAAAAGTGCAAGGAAGAAAGAAAAAGAAAAATAGGGAAAAAATACAAAAAATGGATTTCTATCTTTTTTACAGCAGTTATAAATTATAAATTTACAATTATAAATTTACCTCTAAATTTACCTTTAAGTTACACATTATGTGGCTTTTCTTATGTTTAATTTTAGTCTCATTATTTTCCCTGTGTACTTTAACTTTAGTGCTAAGTTAGCTAGTACTAACGTTAGGGTTGCAGATCATTTGCATTTTCTGCTGTCTGGGTAGTGTCATCATTGTAGCATATGTTGTTTCTTCTCCAACTTTAAAACTATTCTCGTCATCTTCCATTTCAACTTCCCTTATATATTCAGCATGTAGGTAAAATAAGGTATGCTATACATATTCTATTGCATATTATTTATATATCATTTTGTAAGTGAAGTAATTGTCACGGAGATTGCCTCTTTCCCTAATATTTTGTTTAAATCTGGTATATATGGTAAGAGAATTCTAGTATAGATAATGCATAATTTTGTATTTTGCTTCATAAATATGCTTATATACATATTTCTGTCTGTTAGAGTGATCTTGTTATTCACAAGAAAAAAATTGAAGAAGTTGAAAGATGGTTAAAAGATCACATATTTCAAAATCAGCCAAGACAGGTAATATTATGAACTTAATACTTTTACCTGCCAGTTTGCTAATTTTGAAGCTTTTATTTAATTTCAATCAGTAGTTTTATTTTTATTTTACCAATTTTATTTTGCTGAATAATTAATGAAGTGAGATTAGAATATTATCAAAATCTTATATAATATAATTTTAGAGCAACATTTATTTACTAGAATAAAAAAAACATTTGTCTGGATAAAGATAAAGCAAGCTGCAATTGATGCCTTGAGAAAAATTATTCAGTTTGTGTTTCTTTTTTTCTGAATATCCTGAAGTTTTATGTCTGCTTATTAAATGAGTAAGCAGGTTGGTATTAATCTATGGCCAAGTTAAGGAATACCTGCTTCCATTTAGAGACCATTTGACACACATTAAACCAACTTAACTGTAGTACAAACTATTTGTTTGAATTAAGTTGTGCAGCAAAAAGAAAGTGGGCTAATCTAACACTGAATTACTTACAATATAACTCTGGCTACTATATGTATTGGAAATAATAAAAAAATGTATTATTGACACCAATGTTCTGTTTTGTTTTATTAAGAAACCCATATTGTTTTTTTCTTTAAATATCGTACTCAGCTTATGATAAGTATCTTGTTTCAGAGAGGCTCCATCCTAGTGTTAACTGGCCCTCCAGGATGTGGAAAATCGGCAACTGTGGAAATATTAGCCAAGGACCTTGGTATTCAGATACAAGAATGGATAAATCCTGTATCACTAGACTTCAAAAAACATGACGACTTTCAAGTTGCTTTCAATCATGGTAAAATTTTAAAATGTTCACTTCTTCATTGTTGAGCAATTAGAATACATTTTTTGGCATATCTATTTCTGGTCAGATGACCATTAGAGGGTATCAAATTTCATTAAAATAAACAGAACTAACTTCTAATTAATTTGAAAGGAAGTTGCTAAGGAAATTCCAAAGGTTTTACACACAATGCTTGAGAATAAAGGCATTCTTTATTCTCCGCTTCCCCTATATTAGGATTTCCTGTCTTTTTTTAAAAGTGCTGAACTTTAGACTAATAGGAGATTTCAGTCAAGTTGAAAATACAAGTTGAACTCAAAATTGTAACTGCAGGTGGTGTCCAGGACTACTTACAATCTCCTTGTTCTGTTCTCCTTTCTGTTAATATGACTGCCAGGAAGTTCTAGCCCGAGGTGAAATTCAGCAGATTCTGACAGGTTCTGGAGAATTTTGAGTAGTTCTATGAACCAGCAAATGGCTGGCTCCAGAGTAGGGTGGGAATGGAGATTTTGCAATATTGTTCCTCCAGAAGTCGGGAGGGAATGAGGATTTTTCAGTATGCTTCTCCTGGAGTCGAAAGGGAATGAAGATTTTGCAATATCCTTCCTCTGCCATGCTCACCAAGCACCCGCACAGAATTTACTACAGAATTGGTAGTAAAAAAAATTGCATTTCATCACTGGTTCTAGCCATATGTCTGCATTATGTCTGAACCATAATTTATTCTTAGCTATATTTAGTAAGAAAAGCAGCTCTGAAGATAGGAGAGTAAACTTGGTTTGAATTCATTAAAAATATTTAAGATTAATTGCAGTTTATTTGATGTGAGTTGGGTGATAAACTGCATTTTGTTTAAAACCCAAGTGAAAGCTTTGTTCTTGGGATTAAATTATTAGTGTTCAATTCCATTGAATACTATGTTCAAAATAGTGAACTCCATTCTGAACTTCTTCTAAGCCTATATGCAAACTATCTTTTCACCTCCTACTCCCACTTAACAATTTCCTATATTGCTCCCTCTAATTTCTACTATTCTGTGTGCAAAATAATAATAATAAAGGTTTGTGCACCTTATTCAAAACATGTTTGTGCATCACAATATACGAGCATGAATAAATTGCAACCAAATATAAAACTATATGTTAAAATATGTTTTGGAAAGAGACTCTGGGGTTCAGGGAAGGTCAGTTACTAATGCAAAGCTGTCTGCCAGCATGCTGCCCTGGGAAAAAGGCGCAAGCTTGCTGCCTCAGCTTAATTACAGTATCTAGGTCACTTGGTCCTACTATAGCAGTTTGAGAGGAACCTCTGTCACATGATCCTCTTGCTCCATCCATACTAAACAATCTTTGTTACTGCAATTAAGGCAACTGGCTTGACCTCATGAGCCACAATTACAGAGCTTTATGGTGATTGGTAAATGAATGTATGATTGTTTAATTTTTAAGTGTAATATAATTATGTTTAATTGAATTTTTGCTTTTTTCTTAGTTTCTTAAATAAATTTCCCCGTTGTATTTTAATCAAGTTCAGGCTGCACCGAGGAGTGCTGTGATGCACATATATAGCCTGTGTGCTGCCTGTTTGACATCTCTGGTGTAGATAACGTGACTGTTATTAACGTGATTAATTTTCAGTATTTTTTTTTTCAGTAGACTAGTTTTTAAACTTTCAAATAAAATTCAGGCCATCTTTTTTTGCCAGAAATGTAGCATTATAACAATGGACAAGTCTTCAGTGCTAAAGCATATCTGATTTTTTTTTGAAAAATTTCAATTCAGTAATTGATTTATCTGGCCCGTTGCTTCAAAATATAAGAACAGAATTCAAAACAATATGCTATAGCATATTATCTCATATATGTGGTACTTTTCTTAGTACTTAGTGCATATTGTAAAATAAATATTCCTTTTTAGAATCAGATTTTAAGATACTTCCTTATCAGAGCCAGGCAGCTATCTTTCAAGAATTTCTTCTAAGAGCAAACAAGTATATCAAGCTTCAGATGATTGGAGAGTCCATGGAAACTGACAAAAGACTTATTCTTGTGGAAGTAAGTTGAAGTAGTTGAATTAACTCCATTAAGGTGTTTTAATAATTAAAATTAAGGTTCTATTATTTTCTCCCAATTCTAAGTATAGCAGTTTATTAAGTTTTCCAAATTTAGTTGCTCAGTAGTAAAAGTTCAGTTTTCTACAATAATAACTAATAGCTTATTTCAAACATACCTACTGATAATCTTTGAAAAAAATTGCTTACAAATATAAAACAAATATTTGATTTTTTTTCCATTTAGATTTTAAAACTGCAGTTTTCAGAAAGTGCAAAATAATGGCCTGAAATCTTTTTTTCATTATGTTGAACTTTATTTTATTGCCAAGCATTTTGGAAAATTTTGTATGCTAATGGTAGAGCATTATTAACTGAATGCTGGATTCTAAATGCAATAATCAAAATTTCTTGATGCCCCAAATACCAAAGAGTAATTATTTTTGAATAATTAAATAAGGATATTCATAATGATGGCAGTTAGTTTCTTTGTTCTAAAGCTAGTCAATGTGGGCAAAATCAATTCCATATCTATTTCTGTGGTTTGCAGATGCACTTTGGACTTCTATGAAAAAAAGTATCTACCGCCTTACATGTTGGACTTCTTTTTTAGGCATGAAATAAATCCAGAATTTGTTATAGATGGATAAGCCCAAGGCATAGACCCGTGATGGCGAACCTATAGCAGGCATGCCCAAAATGGCACGCAAAGCCATGTTGCCTGGCACGTGTCCGTGCTACTTTTCGACACTTGGTGTCGAAAAGGTTTGCCATCACTTATCTTACTGACAGATAAGTAGTTTAATGCAGATAATGCCTTTTAAGGCCTGCACAGATGTGTGTGTTTGTCTGTCTAATAGGCTCATGGTGTTATATCTACGGTTTTTATTTCCATTTTTCCAAGTTAAATACTAGTTCATTGCTCTCTACAAGGCATTGAAAAATAGCTACAACTCTTCGTTTACATAATAACTTTTGCTGTCTTGAAAGTAGCTTTCTGCTTCTCCAACTTCAACCTTGGCACCATATTGCATTGGGTTCATCTCATAAATATTCCATGTTTGTAACGTTTATACTTATGAATACCCTTAATGCATAATCTTAATGGCTCCAACAGATTTTTATTCAATTTAGCAGATACGTTAGAATAACAACATTGTATTTGCTTTTCAACAGGATATGCCAAACCATTTTTATCATGACCCTAGCAGTTTACATGAGATTCTAAGGTATGTTCAGTATCTGATTTTGCCAAAAGTTCATTCAGAGAAGTTACTGGGTATGGCTGGACCAAGCCTAAGTTTCTCCAGTGCAAAATAGTGCACTACCAAAATACAAAATTCCTTCTCTTTCTTTTTCAGTTAATTTGGGGGTGGTGAATGAGTGAAGATTGCATGTTGCAAATTATGTAGCTTTTGCATTTTTGCTAGTGCAATTCTATTGATTGCTGGTCAGAATTGATGCTGTTAAATTAGAGCTGCTAAATTTCAATTTTTCATTGTAGGAGTTTTTTGCGGACAAGCAGATGTCCTCTTGTATTTATAATATCGGATATTTTCAGCACAGGCGGCAGCCAAAGGTCTCTATTCCCAAAGGCAATTCAGGAAGAGCTATGTATAGCAACCATTAGGTAAATAATATGACAGCTACATTGGCCATGATAAAATGCTCATATTGACATTTATCTTGACGATTTTCTTTTTCAATTTTGTCAGTTTTAACCCAGTGGCACCAACACTGATGATGAAAGCCCTAAATCGAATAATCACAGGGGAGATCAGTATGGTAAGATAAATGAAATTATAATATTGTCATACTGTAAGGGATACAAAAAGCAAAATGTGGTGATGGAAACATTATTATTACATTTCTTCTGAATGATATCTTAGAAGTTTAAAAAAATGTATTGCATAATAATGGTTGACAGTAATTGATCTCAACAATCTTTGTTTAATTCTAAACATTAGTGAGCGATTCATTCATAATTAGCATTGCTTGTCCAATTTTAATATAAAATTGTTGGGGAAGTAAAATAGGGATAAATCATGGACAGTTTTGAAAGATTCGGTAGAAGTAGTAAAAATATTGAGTGATAAATGTTTTTTCCAAAATAGATAGGAAAGCACAGCTCAATCTTTGGAGCTTTTGGTAGAAAGGAGAGATAGAAATTGAAGCAGGAAGCATCTGGGAAGTATTATTTTTTGAATGCTTTATGTAGATTTACTCAAACTAGCTTTGAATTTTTTCCCCAATTTTCTGTGTAGAGAACAGATAAAATTGATGTCCCTGACAAAGCCTTATTAGAACTGATTTGCAGTGGATGTTCAGGGGACATTAGAAGTGCAATAAACACACTTCAGTTTTCTTCTCTAAAAGGTAAGAAAATATTCTTATTAATTTAAATTGTGCTTAGCAGTAAGATTTAAAAATAACAATCTTTGCTCTTAGAATTCTTTGCCTTTGAATTTGTATTATTTTACAATATAGAAAAAGCTCTTTCTTTTTAGCATTACTAATACTTAAAAATGTGGGAAATAGTAGTGGATGAAAAAAATAAGAATTTTGAGGGCTAGCTCAGTTAAGGAATGCTTAATTTATAACTAGTTAGTTTTCAATAATGCTATTGATAAACTATCCTAATTATCTTTCTGGATGGACTGAATATGAGCCGAGGTGGCACAGTGATAGAGTGCAGTACTGCAGCTACTTCAGCTGACTGCTAGCTGCAGTTTGGCAGTTCAAATCTCACCGGCTCAAGCTTGACTCAGACTTCCATCTTTCCGAGGTGGGTAAAATGAGGACCCAGATGGTTGGGGGCAATAGGCTGATTCTGTAAACTACTTAGAGAACACTGTAAAAGCACTATGATGTGATATGTAAGTCTAAGTGCTATTGCTATGGCTGGTTAAGTTCATTGAATTCCTAAAATTGCAGTGTTATTTTTATATTAACTCAAATTGATTTTTAAAAAATATTTCCCTTTTTGCTATCATTTTTTTTATCACTATTCTTGTTTATTGTTTATGTTTTCATTCTATTTTTAGCTAAATTCCCACATGGTATTGAATGTAGGATTCTAGTATTTTACACTTATTGCACACTAATGTCTTTCGGATATTACAATTTTTTTTAAAAAATGTATTTGTTGTAACATTGTTATAGCCAGTATCATGCATTATATTAATAGGCATTATTTATTACAATACCAAATAATTCAAACAATGTAAGAAAGTATACAGGAAGATTTTTTAATTTCTACAAATTTTAAAAAGTCCTTTTCACATATGCAGTACATAAAAAAGTAATTGAAAGAATCAAAATCATAGATATATGGAATAAAAACAGTTCCCCTTTGGAAGAATTTTAAACTCTTAAAAAATTAAAAGCATTTTAAAAACAATATAGAAAATCTTTTAGTAATCTCAAAATGTGCATGCATTTTACACAGAATAGAATGAAATAAAAGTAATATATGTACTTTTATGCTAGGCAGATGTTTGCTGTAAAATTTATGTTGTTTCTTAGTACTATTATTTTTTTCCCTTTTATGTACACTGAGAGAATATGCCCCAAAGACAAATTCCTTGTGCATCTAATCACACTTGTCCAATAAACCTATTCTATTCAAGACAAAGTTTTCCATTTTTCCTATTTATTAATTCTCTTGGGTTTTTTTTTCAGAAAGGCCATCAGACAAAAGCTTGTGGTCACGAAGAAAGAAAAATTCTGTTTTAAAATGTGATACATCATCTAAAATAAAGAAAAAAACCTTATTAAATAATTTTGTAGAGGACCAAGAAATACCAGCTATTAGTAGCAAGGATGCTTCCATCTTTCTTTTCCATGCTTTGGGGAAAATACTTTACTGCAAAAGTAAGAGGATTTACTTGTTTTTATTAAATTATATATCTAAAAATTCTAACATTTATTTTATTAATTTCTGTATTTGACTGTAGCTAAATATATGCATATGTCTGTTATAACTTTTTTAAAACAACATTTTTGCTCTTAACTTGCTCTGTCATTGTAAGGAAACTCATGTAATTTGTATCAAAGTAGATCAAAACTTCTGACCCCATCAATCAATACGAGGTACAGCAATTTAACTCTTCCCCACTTTACATTCCTGAGCAGTTGTATAAAGATGAACTAAGTAGATTCAATTAGTGTACTTTTTGCACTATAAGACATATCTAATTATTGAACACACCTAGATTTAGAGGAAGTAAACAAGAAAAAAAAATCAGATGGAGCCTGAGAGGACCACAGATAGGTGTCCTCTCATGTTCCAGTTCTGCCTATTGACTCCTGCACTGCGGAAAAGAGACAGAAGAAACAGGGTGCAGCACTGTAAAAGAATCCTGCCACAGCAGCCTGGGTGCTATTCACCAAAGGACCAGCACCATTTCCATTCACTTTTTGGTGGGGGAAAGTGTGATATATCGAAAACAAGGCAGCCATACATTTGAAGAAATTATCCATCTAAATCTTGCCATCTATATATGTTAATTTCCAGTTCAAGACTCAAAACATAGGACTCTTCCTATGTTTTTGAGTCCACAGCCTAAAGCTATTTATTTTGCAGCTTTGAAGATTTCTGGTTTCTGCCCCTGATTTACAAAGCATTTTCTTTGACATTGCAGATTGTTTCCTCACCAGCTTTAACTGTTATAGTATCAGCAGATATCCATAAATTAGCCCATGTACTCTCTGTACTAAAAATGCTGTCCATGCAATAATCATATACATTAGACTTTCTCAGGACCTATTGCTCGTCCCAATAGATGGACACTTTGAATAGGATGTTGTCTAATTACTTTGTGTAGCTACTAAAAAAACAAAACCTATGGTGGTATAATAGTGAAAATCTTCAACAGAATAAAGATGCTGCCTTTTGATACAGACTAATTCACCAATATATTACTTAGACTTTAGATAACACATATTAAGTAGTGCAAATCATGTGAGCCAGGAGTGAACTATAAAACTATTTCTGAAGAAATATCTGTCTCCATTCCCAAGTTTTTCAGACATCTGATGTTTAATGAAACTACAATTATCATTTAAATAATTTTATAGGAGAACTGGCCTCAAAGGTAGACTTTCATCGGTTACCACATCATTTATCAGAATATGAACGACAGCCCTTGCTTGTTCAACCTGAGGTAAAAATGTTTACTGTTTCTGTAATATTATGTATCCATTTACACTTAGCAAAATTCTTAATTTAAAGGAATACAGATAACTTTGCTATGTGGTATGATATTCTGTGTATATTTTCTTTTATTAGGATGTTATAGAAAAATCACATATGCCTGGGGACTTATTTAATATATACCTTCATCAGAATTATTTGGAGTTCTTCTCTGATGTCGATGATATTGTAAGAGCCACTGAATATTTAAGTACTGCAGATTTTCTTTGCAGTAACTGGGATGTAAGTTTTTATATTTATATACATATTTAAATATAACCAACATGTGACCTGCATACTGTAATTTTTACAATTTGGAATCTTACAAAGAAATAAGGCATCATTAATTATATTATAGTCTTATTGCGCTATAACTTCAGCAAGGCACAGCTGCTGTTGTTCCTGAGCTGTTCCACA
>JAPKID020004689.1:0-11540 GCA_026931265.2 Tropidonophis doriae | reverse complement strand
TTGAGCGGCTTCAAGGATGGGAGTGGGGGGCTCTGTATTATCCTGGTTCACTTCCTTTTTCTGTGGCCACTTTGAGTCAGAGTTGATAGGAAGGGAGAGATCCAGCCCTTGCCCACTGCCTTGGGGAGTCCTGCAGGGCTCGGTACTATCTCCGCTAGTCAACATTTACATGAAACTGTTGGGTGAGATCATCCATCACCATGGACTGAGTATGTCACAACCTGTAGTGAGTTAAGCAATGCCATGACCTCCCTCTTGCAGTGCCTGGAGGTTGTTAGGGGCTAGATGGGGAGCAACGAGTTGAAATTGAACTCTAGCAAGACCAAGTGGCTCTGGGTTTGGGGGTTCTTTGGCTCATGCAGAATTGCCACCTTTAGTCTTGGATGGAGTGGCACTGCCCCAAACAGACCCTGTGTGTAATCTGAGGGTTCACCTGGACTTGCAACACCTGTCAAAGAGCAGGTGGCAGTCGTGGCCAGGAGGGCCTTTGTGCAACTGCAGATTGTGTGCCAGTTATACCTTTCCTGGACCAACAATCGCTTCTTAAGGGCACTCATACCCTAGTTGCCTCCTGCCTTAACTATTGCAACATACTCTACATGAGGCTCCCCCTGAGGAGCATCCAGAAGCTTTAGTTATGCAGCAACCCACATGGTTTTGTACACTTTCCACCTTTTCTGTGGGAATTTCATTGGTTACCAATTTGCTTCTGCATGCAATTCAAGGTGCTGGCCATCATCTTTAAAGCCCTTCATAGCTTGGTTCCAGGTTATCTGAAGGAACATCTCTTGCCAGTCACATCTACCCGATCTACTAGAGTGGGAAGGCAAGAAATGTTGCAGGTCCCATCCCCTAGGGAGATACATCTAGTGGGAACCAAAAGAAGAGGCTTCTCTGTGGTGGCTCCCTCTCTCTGGAACATTATTGCCACAAAATTTAGATTGGCCCCACTCTAAACACTCTTCCCAGAGGTGCTGAGTATATTATTCTGCCAGGAGGCCTGGGGAACCCAGAGCAGGATGGAGCCCATTAAATGGCTTGTATGAAAATGTGTTGTCACTGGAATGTGGGCAGATGGTGGTGGGGCTACTGTGTTTTTTTCTTGTTATTTTTATATGTTTTTATGTTCATATAAGCCGCTTGAACCTCTATGGGTGAATAGGCGGCAATATAAATTTTCTATATTGAGTTTGACAAATGTTTTACTTAGCAACAGAAATGTTGGGCTCAATTGTGGTCATACGTCAAGGACTAGCGTAATAGAATTATGTAATAAATATAATTTAAAATAATGATTAATTGAGACCACTTATTTTATTGTATATATTCTATCTTTGTGTAGTAGGCTCAAGTGAAGAGTGTTATTATTTGATTCCCATAATTACCTTATTTAATTCCCTAACATCAACCTTATGCTGGACAGATAATTATTATGTTAAGAATTATCAAGTGAACCATGTGCTTGAGTGGAGGCTTAAACCTTGATCTCACAGTCTCATAGTCACAATCTAATACCTTGTTGAGAAGCACTATCTGGTTCTTTCTGTCTTCCCGTTGCTCACCCAAGTTTGAATTTAAGGAAAGAATTCTGCTTTAATTTGTTATATTTGGGACTTTAAGCAAGCTTCAATGTAATTCACAAAGACCCCCAATTTATATCAGTCCACTCCAATTTAAACAGCAGATGATGTGGTCGGGCTGGTCAGTGCCTGATACCACATGGAAGGCTGTCCAGACTCTTGTTGAATCTACAGTATAAGGTATGAAATATACTCACTCTATAGTTTTCATATTAAAAATATATCAAAGTGAACATTGTTGTTGAATAACAATGAACAATTTTATACCAATGTAAAGAGTTCATTAAAGTTGGTTCTGTAAAAAAAACAAAAACCTTAGATTCAAGAGAGCACTACTGTATTCTTGTCATTTTGTTTTATGCAAGTTATAATGCCACCTAGTGCCCATATTTGGAATGTAGGTTACAAATCAATTTTCCAAGAAAAATAGTGTATTTTTAATATATAATCAATAATCTGTAATCCAAAAGTTTTGCCATTGATAAGAAAAAGTTATTCTCTTATAGTAATAACATATAATTATATCATTTAGTTATAACAACATTTAGTTCAATAGCATTTGGAAAAATGACAAAGCTGCAGGTCTTTTGGTGTGTTATAGAACCAACAGGATGAACAGGGTGATATTACAATGAGCAAGTGTGAAAGTTCTTCTGGTGTTTGGAGGGATAGTATTGCCAGGAAATGTGTGGGACCAACACTTTTAGGTGCTGAGGGTGAAGGTTTGTTTTCCAAGCTTCTGGGTTGTTTTCCGAAAGTTTTGTTACCAGGCTATGTTCAGAAACCAGGAAACCATTGGACAAATACCCCATAATGAACCTTCACCCTCATCCTACATCCGAGCTAGAAATATTCTCCACTACTTTTATGTGTTCAATATTTGTTGTTTATATTTGGATTATATATTTAGAGATTATCTATGTATACTTAATATAAGACACTTAGATTTGATTAGTATTTGGAGCGGCATGTTAGCCTAATAAAATAAGAAAGCAAATTAACTTGGAATTTACTTTTAAAGTAAATCTTGCTAAACTCATTCCCCAAAAGAAAAGATTCAATTTGTTAAATCTGCTTCATGTGGATTATTTTCTAACTTCAAAAGAAATGTTTTGATGACAAAAATACATCCACTACTCACATCTACTTTTAGAGACTAAGGTTTAGTGGGCAATTCTACACATGCTGTTATGAAGGGAAGCTTTCTGATAAAATCTGCTAAAGGTTCTTTTGAAAGAACTTCTCACTGTTGAAAGATGAAAAAAATGAATATTAAACTGAATGAGATATGTAATCTATAAATGCTCAATTTTTTCATATTTTTTAAAAATATGAATCCAATTACTTTTATTTAGTTTATTAGAATAAACAATGTTTATGGAATGTTGTCAACACATAGTGACATGTTTTAAAATTTAATTGAATCAAATTAGAGAATACTAAATCTAAAGGCCGTAATTTTACTTAGTTCTGATTTTATGGCATGATTAAAAATAATCCAGGTTGGATACTGGTGGTAAAATATAATGAACTTGTTAGCTCAATATTTAAACATTTCCTGTTCTAAAAATCTACATTGGATGAATGGAGAAATTGCCAACTTATAGTTTTGACTCTTCCCCCTGAATAAGTTGCCCAAAGCATTTCCAAACCTTGAATGTTTATAAGAATTTGTACCTAATCAGTGGTGGGTTTCAATTTATTTTACTACTGGTTTGCTTGTGCACATGTGCATGCTTGCAGGACACTTCTGTGCATGTAGGTGGGTGGGTGGAGTGGAGCCTCCCACTGCCGCCACTACCTGTTCGCCCGATCTGGGACGAACCAGCAGAAACCTGCCTCTGTACTTAATGCTATGTGGGTTAATTTAATCCTAGACAAAGTATACCGTTTATGGGAGGGGGGGGGGAGAGCCTTTAAAAATAAAAACATTCTCTTCTTATTTCTTCCTTCCCATTTTTACTTCCATTAATGGTTGCAGATGACTTTAAGATTGATCCATTCTTTGTCTAACTTTCATTCAGGATCAGAATGCTAGAATTTAGTCAGTTTGGGAAAAAGTCCAAGACAGAGTTTGGGTGTGGTCTTCGAGAATTCTTGTCATATCCTCTGTTCCTAAGGGATTGCTGGCATTCTTTCTTGTCTAAATCCCTAGGAATTTTTCCTGGCTCCATAAAGAACTTTTTACCACCAAGTACAATCAAGTCTTTCTTTTGTGCTTCCTGAAATTCACTGTCACATACTGCAGTGCCCTCTCCATTCACTGTTTTTAGAACAGACTCAGAAAATTGTGCTGCATGTTTATTATGTGTTTTTTCCAATATCTTATTCTGTGCTTTCTCCAGTTCGCTAGTTTTATGAGGTTCCTTCTGCTCATCTACTGTATTAGCATGAACATTCATCTGTTCCATCATTTGAGTGTTTGCAAATTCCCCTAAAGTAACATGAGCTTTTTTTTTATCATCCAAGTCTTTCATCCCTCTTGTCTGCTGATCATTGAGGACTTTTTTCTGTCTTTCTTCCAGCTCCTTAAGCATCATCTCAGCCTTGTGTTGTTCTGCTAAAGCTCTCTTCTGAGCTTGCTCTTGTTCTTCCAAAGCTTCCCTTTGTATCTTGGCCAATTCATTTATAGCATTATGAGCTCTTACTTGTTCATCTACAGCTTTCCTTTTTGCTTCTTCTTGATCTTCAAAGGCTTTTCTTCGTGATTCCTCTAGTTTAACAAACATCTCCTTGGTTCTCTGCTGCTCTTCAAAGGCCAGCCTTTGTGCTATCTGTTGTTCCTCTATAGCTTTAGCATGTGCTATCTCCAGCTTTTTCATAGCCAGATGTATTGTCCTTTTTTCTTCGAATGCCCTCTGCTGTGTCCTTTCATTTTCCTCCATGACCATTTTTTGAGCTATTGCCAAGTCCTCTAGAGCTTTCTTTTGAGCAACCGCTAATTCTTCTAGAGACTTCTGCACATTTTCCCTTTCTTCCTTGGCTTTTCTTTCAGCTCTTTCTTTTTCTTCTTGAAACTTTTTCTGAGTTCTTATAAATTCTCCCAGGGCAGCCTCAGCCAATTGCTTTTCTTCTTGAGATTTTTTGTGTGCTTTTTCTTCTTTCTCCAGTATTTGTTTATGAGTTCTCTCCAGAGCCTCCAAAGCTATCTGAGCATTCTCCTTTTCTTTCAGTGCCTTATTCCATGCAATCTTTAATTCTTCTAAGATCTTCTGTGACTTTCCCGTTTCTCCTATTGTTTCTTCCATGGTACTTCCCTGCTCATTTTGGATGCTTCTCTCTTCCCATGACAGTTTTTTCAGAACAGTTTCAACCATTTTCTTTTCTTCCTCATATTTTTTTTGTATTTTTTCCAATTCCATCTGGGCTTTCTTTTGCTCCACCAGGGTCTGCTCGTGAGCTTTTTCCAGAGCACACAAAGCTCTCTGAGCATTTTCCTCTTTCTCCAGAGCTACTGTCTGAGCAATCTCCAATTCTTTTAGTTTTATATTAATTATTTCTTTTTCTCTGATTGCTTTTTGCTCAGCTTTTTCCTGTTCTTCTTGATGTTGTCTTTGAGCATGTGAAAGTTCTTCCAGGGCTGCCTCAGCCATTTTTTTTTCATCTTGATACTTTTGCTGCACTTTCATTTGTTCTTCTAGGGCCTGAGTGTAAGCTCTTTCTACTTTATCCAGAGCCTTCTTAGCATTTGCTTCTTTATCCAAGGCCTCTTTTTGAGCTATTTTTATTTTTTCTAGCTCTTTCTGTGCATTCTCTAATTCTTTCATTACTTGCATCTTAGATATTTCCTGCTCTTCTTGGATTTTTTTCTTAGTCTCCAAGAGTTCTTTCAAGGCTGCCTCGCACATCTTCTTTTCTTCTTGACACTTTTTTCGTGCTTGCTCCAGTTCTACCATAGCAGCTACCTGAACTTTCTTCTGCTCCTCTAGGATTTCTTTATGAGCCTTTCCCAAAGCCTTCTGAGCTTTTTCCTCTTCTTCCTGAGTTTTTTTCTGAGCAACTTCCAATTCTTCTATAGTCTTCTGAGTCCTCTCATTTTCTTTCATCATTTTCTTCTTAACCTTTTCCTGTTCTTCATGGAATGTTTTCTGGGTTCTTAAGAGTTCTTGCAAAGCAGCTTCAGCCATCCTTTTTTCCTCTTGAATTTTCTTTAGTGCTTTCTTCTGTTCTTCCAGTGCCTGCTTATTAGCTCTTTCAAGAACACCCCGAGTTTTTTGAGCTTTCTCCTGTTCCTTCAGGGCCTTCTTCCGGGCATTCTCTAATTCTTCTAACTCTTTCTGTGCTTTCTCTCTCTCTCTAATTGCTTTCTGCTCTGCTGAATGCTGCTCTTCCTGGATTTTTTTCTGAGCTCTTGATAATTCTTCCAAAGCAGCCTCAGCCATCTTTCTTTCTTCCTGAGATTTCCTTTGAGCATTTTTTTGTTCCTCTAATGCCTGCTTTTGAGTTCTTTCCAGGTTGCCCAAAGCATTTTGAGCTCTTTTCTGTTCTTCCAGACTCTTCTTTTTAGCTGTCAATATATTTTCGAGGGCCTTTGTCTGAGCAATTTCTAATTCTTTTAGCAATGTCTTAGCTTTTTCTCTTTCTTCTATTGCCTTTCTCTCAGCTGTTTTTTGTTCCTTTTCTACTTGTTTCAAGAGATTTTCTAGCGCTGCTTCAGCTATTTTTTTTTCTTCCTCAGATTTTTTCTGTGCTTGTTCCTGTTCCATCATGGCAGCCAAATGAGCCTTCTTCTGTTGCTCTAATACCTGTTCATGGGAAATTTTTAGAGCATGCTGAGATGTCTGGGCCTTCTCCTGTTCCTCCTGAGCTTTCTTCTGGAGTTCTTCAAATTGTTTAATGTTTTTTTGAAGTTTCTCTCTTTCTTCTATGATTGCCTTTTCTGCTTTCTTCTGTTCCTCTTGGAAAGTTTTCTGGGTTCTTAAGAGTTCTTGTAGTCTTGCCTTAGCCATTTCCTTTTCTTCTTGTGATTTTTTCCATGCTCGCTCTTGTTCCTGAATAGCTAACTGAGCTTTCATCTGTTCCTTCAGGACACATTTATGGGCTCTTTCTGCAGCCTCCAATGCTTTTTCAGCCCTTTCCTGTTCCTCCTGAGCTTCTTTCTGAGCTATTTCTAACTCTGCTAGGGCAACCTGAATTATTTGTCTTTCTTCCATTATTTTTTTCTCAGCCATTTTCTTTTCTTCTTGGAATCTCCTCTGAGTTTTTAAAAGTTCATCCAAGGCCACTTCAGCTATCATCTTTTCTTCCTGAATTTTTTTCCTTATTTGTTCTTGTTCTTCCATTGTTGCTATCTGAACTCTTCTTTGATCTTCCAAGGCCATTTTATGACATCTTTCTATTGCTGCTAGAGCACTCTGAGCTCTTTCTTGTTCCTCGAGGGCTTTATTTTGAGCAATTGCTAATTCTTTGAGGCCCTTCTGTATATTCTCTTTTTCTTCCATAATTTTTTCCTCGGCATTTTCCTGCTCTTCTTGAAGTTTTTTCTGAGCTCTTAAAACATTTTCCAAAGCAGCTTCGGCCATCTTTTTTTCTTCTTGCAATTTCTTCCGTGCTTGCTCCTGTTCATAGGTGGCAGCCATTTTAGCTTTCATCCGTTCTTCCAGGCCCTCTTTTTGAGTTTTTTCAAGAGCTTCCAGAGCTTTTTGAGCTTTTGTACGTTCCTCTATGGCTTTCTTCTGTTCAATCTGCAATTCTTCTAGGGCCTTTTTAATTCTTTGTCTTTCTACCATATTTTTTTCCTCAGCGCTTTTCTGTTCTGTTTGCACTTTTCTCTCAATACTTGACAGTTTTTCCAAAGCTGCCTCAGCCATCTTTTTCTCCTCTTCAGATTTTTTCTGTGCTTGCTCAAGTTCTTCAATGGCAGACATCTGAGCTTTCTTCTGTTCCTCTAAGACTTTTTTCTGAGCAATTTCTAATTCTTCAAGAGCCTTTTGTGCTCTCTCTTTTTCTTTTAGGGCTTTCTTCTCAACTTTTCCCTGCTCTTCTTGGACTTTTTTTTGGTATTGTGACAGTTTTTCCAGGGCTGCCTCAGCTCTCATTCTTTCTTCTTGAGATATTTTAAATGCTTGTTCCTGTTCTTCCAATGCAGCCATCTGAGCTTTTTTTTGTTCCTCTAAAGCCTGTTTATGACTTCTTTCTATTCCTTCCAAGGCATTTTGAACTTTTATCTGCTCCTCTTGGGTCTTTTTTTGAGCAATCTCTAGTTCTTCCATGGCCTTTTGAGCTTTCTCGCTTTCTTGCATTGCATTCTTCTCAGCCTGCTTATATTCCTCTTGCATTTTCATCTCAGCTTGTACAAGTTTTTCTAAAGCTGCTTCAGCACTTTTCTTTTCTTCTTCAGCTTCTTTCCGTGCCTGTTCACATTCTTCAATGGCAGCCATCTGAGCTTTCTTCTGCTCTTGTAGTGCCTGTTTATGAGCTTTTTCTACATTTTCCAAAGCTTCCTGGGCTCTTATTTGTTCTTCAAAAGCTTGTTTCTGAGCAATCTCTAATTCTCCAAAAGTCACTTGAGCTATCTTTCTTTCTTGTATTGCTTTCTCTTCAGCCATTTCCTGCTCTTTTTGGAATTGCTGCTGTGTCCTTAAAAGCTCTTCCAGAGCTGCCTCCATTCTTTTTTCTTCTTCTTTCATTTTTTCCCATCCTTGCTCCTGTTCCTTCATGGCTGCCAGATGAGCCGTCTTCTGCTCCTCCATAGCCCGTCGATGAGTTATTTCTACTGCTTCCAGAGCCTTCTGAGCTTCTTTCTGTTCCTCAAGGGCTTTTTTTTTAATAGTTTGTAATTCGTCTAGGTTCTTCTGAACTTTCTCTCTCTCTTCCATTGCTGTTTTTTCAGCTTTTTCCTGTTCTTTTTGGAGCTTCCTCTGGGTTTTGAAAACTTCTTCTAAGGCAGCTTCAGCCATCTTCTTTTCTTCTTCAGACCTTTTCCTCAGTTTTTCTTGTTCTTCTATGGCAGCAATCTGAGCTTTCTTCTGTTCCTCCAGTGCCTGTTTATGAGCTTTTTCCATAGCTTCCAGAGCTTCTGCTGATCTTTCCTGTTCCTCCATAGCCACTTTTTGAGCAAACTCATATTTTTTTAAGGTTTCTTGAGCATTCCTTTCAGAGGCTTTTTCTTCCTGCTGTTCTTGAATCTGTCTTTGAATCTTTGACAATTTTTCTAAGGCTTCCTCAGCCATCTTCTTTTCTTCTTCAGATTTTTTCCAAATTTTTTCCTGTTCTTGTATCACAGCCATTTGAGCTTTCTTTTGTTCTTCCAACACTTTTTTATGAGCTTTTTCTACATCTTCCAAAGCTTTCTGAACTTTTCTCTGTTCTTCCAGTGCTTTCTTATGAGCAATTTCTAATTCTTTAAGGTTTTTGTCAGCTAACTGTCTTTCTGCTGCTGCTTTGTTTTCAGCTCTCTGTCTCTCTTCTTGTACTGTCTTCTGAGTCTTGACAAGCTCTTCCTGGGCCAGCAAAACCATTTTCTTTTCTTCTTGAATTCTTTTCCATTCTTGTTCCTGTTCTTCTATGGCAGTCCTCTTAGCTTTGTTCAGCTCCTCTAAAGCCTGTTTACGCATTTCTTCTACAGCTTCCAATGCATTCTGAGTTCTTTTCTCTTTTTCTAGGACTTTCTTTTGCATCACTTCTACTTCTTTTAGGGTTTTTTGTATAGCTTCTCTTTCTTCCATTGCTTTCATCTGAGCACTTACCTGCTCTTCCTGGGACTTCTTCTGATTCCTAAAAAGCTCTTCCAGGGCTACTTCAACCATCATCTTTTCTTCCTGAATTTTTTTCCTTATTTGTTCTTGTTCTTCCATCACTGCTCTCTGAGCTTCCTTCTGTTCCTCCAGAGCTTTTCTATGAGTCTTTTCTAAAGTTTCCACAGCATTCTGAGCTCTTTCCTGTTCCTCAAGACATTTCTTTTTAGCAATCTCCAATTCATTGAGGGCCTTTTCTATACTCTCCCTTTCTTTCAGCATTTTTTCCCCAGAATCTTCTCTCTCTTCTTGAATTTTTTTTTGAGTCCTGAAAAGCTCTCCCAGAGCTACCTCAGCCATCTTCTTTTCTTCTTGAATTTTTTCCCTTATTTGCTCGGACCCTTCCATCAATGCTGCCTGAACACCTTTTTGCTCTTTCAAAATCTTTGTGTGAGCATTTTCTATAATTTTCAGACTGCCTTGGTTACTTTCTTTTTCCTCCAGAAAATTCTTTTGCACATTTTCAACTTTTTCAAGGGCTTTTGATATTTGCACACTTTCCTTAATGATGTTTCTCTTATCTCTTCTCTGTTCTTCTTGGATTTTTCTGTGAACCATGGATATTTCTTCCAGATCAGATTCAGACTTATTTTCTGGATTTCCCCCCCTTATTTGTTCTTGCACTTCAATTGATGCTGTGTTTTGTTCTGATGTTGCCATTTTTGCTATTTCTACTACTTCCAGAGCATTCTGATCTCTATCTTGATCTTCCAGAAATTTATTTTGAGAAATCTCTAATTCTTTAAGGGTCTTACCTATGTCCTGTCTTTCCTGTCCCTTTATAGTTTTTGTCTGAAGAATCTCTGATTCTTCTAAAATGTTTTGTGCACTCTGACTTTCTTCCATTACCTTTTTCTCAGATCTTTTCTGCTTTTCCTGTTCCTTTATCTGAGCCACAGAAGTGTTTCCCAGAGCTTCTTCCACCAACTCCTTTTCTTCTTCATATATTTTCTTTTTTTCCTCTAAGACCTTTTTATGACCAATTTCTAAGTTTTCTGGAGCTAATTCTTCTAGGGATTTATCAGTTCTTTCTCTTTCTTCTTTGGCCACCTTCCAATTCTTTCCCCCTTCTTGGACTTTTTTTTGAACTGCTGAGAAGTGTTCCTCAGCTACTTCTCCCATCAACCTTTCTTTTAGAATATTTTCCTGTGCTTTCTTCTGTTGGTCTAATGCCCACATATGAGATTTTTCTAAAGTTTCTAGAGCTTTTTGAGCTCTTGCTTGTTCCGCTAGGGCTGCCTTTTTAGCAATTTCCAATTCTTCTATGGCTTTCTGACCCCTTTCTCTCTCTTGTACTGCTTTCTTTTCTGAATTTTCTTGTCCCTCGTGAAATTCTTTTGGCATCTTTGAAAGTTGTTTCACGGTGGCTTCAGCCATCTTTTTATCTTCTAGGTAACTTTCTTTTGCTTGCTGTTTAGCAACCATCTGAATCTTTCTTTGTTCCTCTAAAGCCTGTTTGTGGGCTCTTTCTACAACTTCCAGAGTTTTCTCAGCTTTTTTCTGATCTTGCAACGCCTTTTTCTGAGCAATCTCTAATTCTTCTACAGCTCTTTGTACTTTCTCTCTTTCTTCTTTAACTTGCCTCTCAGCTCTTTCCTGCTGTTTTTGGACCTTTCTTTGAACTTCTGCAAGTTTTTCTAAAGCTGCCTCAGCCATCCTTTTTTCTTCCTGCGACTTTCTCTGAGCGTACTCCTGTTCTTCCATCGCAGCTATAAGAACTTTTTTTTGTTCTTCCAGAGCCCTTTTATGTGCTCTTTCCAGAGCATCCAAGGCTTCCTGTGCTTTTTCCTGTTCTTCAAGAGCTTGCTGCTGAACTCTTTCTTGTTCTTCCAGGGCTTTCTTTGTGGCTTTTTCAAGCTCATCTAAAGCCTTTTGTTGAGCTCTGGCCAGCTCCCTCAAGGTTGCCTTCTGTATTTTTTCTTGTTCTTCCAAGATTATTTTAAAAGCTTGTTCTTGTTCACAGAGTGCCTTTTGCTGTGACTTTTCCTGCTCATTTAATAATCTCTGCAAAGTGTTTTCCTCTTCATCAATTTCTTCTTGATAACTTTTGAGTTTTTCATCCAATTCTTGCTGAAGAGCTCTTAGTTGTTCCTCCAATTCATTCTGATGGACTTGGTGTTTCATTTCTTTTTGTTTAAGGTCCACTTGTTCTTTCAGTAAATTCTCTTGGAATTTTTCTTCTTGTTGTTCCTCTTCCTCCTCCTCCTCTATTTCTTCTTCCTCC
>JAPKID020004688.1:0-11540 GCA_026931265.2 Tropidonophis doriae | reverse complement strand
TAAATTTTATATTATTGTAATTGTATTTATGTGTTTTTCCCTTGTGCGCCGCCCCGAGTCCCTTGTGGAGATGGGGCGGGATAGAAATTTAAATTAAAAAAAAATGATTCTAAATATAACTGAAATTCTCAGAAGAAATATTTTTTAAACAAAGCTGGTAGTTTTGTTCATTTTCATTTTTTCATTTTTTTTAAAAAGACCCACTTTGCATAAATCTTTTTTCCTCCCTCCCTCGCTCTATATGTCTTATATATAGAGGCACTAAGAAAAAAGAAGGAATAAAACTGTTGCCATTACCTATACCTATTGGATAATTTCTCATTGCCCTGTATACATGTATCCATACTTTCTATTCCCCCCAAAATTGCATTTTCTTACAATTATAATTCCAAGATCCAACCATTTCCTCCCTTCCAACCCCAATTATCAATGCACCAAAAAAAGTCAACAGATGGGATAGAAAACTAAGCCTGAACTCCTATATCTTAAAATAAGAATTACATATTCTTATTCTGGCAGGTAGTTTTTAATACAGTTGTACAGAACAGTGAGAAAGGGTCTTTTTTAGGTGTGGCAATTTTATTTCATAAATTTGTGCAAAAAAAAGAATAAAGTTGTCCAGCTTTTTTGATGTGGATCAATGGGCACAAACAGCACACTGGGTACAGGTGGAATACCAGTAAGTGAAGGGGATTCAGCATCAGTAGAATTCCACTTCCCAACATAACTCACAAAAGAGGAAAGAAAAGAATCAACAGAGGTCTGAATAATATATCCTTTCATTTTACATTACTCAGTCTGAATGTTTTCTTATTATTATTCTCAAATTCCCAATGTTTCTTCTGGTTTAAGTATTCCAGTTACTGGAAAGAAATGTCTAATGTTGTTCCAATTCACTTGATGGTAGGTTCAGACTTAAACACGTTTTTTCATACATTGTTTTTAACATAAATACTTTCATAAACAAATACAATGAGCGCAGAGAACTGTCTGGGTAGAACCTGCGCAAACTCTTTGATCCAGTTTCGAGCACTGACAAAGGAGTCCTGTACAACATTTCTGTATACTTTATTTTTTTATTTATTTATTTAAATCGGATTTATAGACCGCCCCCTCTCCCCCAAAGGGGACTCGGGGCGGTGCACAGGCAAATTAAAAGTCACTTACATACAACAATTTAAAAATGTATTAAATAAAAGTATTCCTGTGCTAAAAGACCCCAATATCTAAGCTAAAAAACCCTTACCCTTACTCCTCTTGAAGCTATCAGTCAGGGCTTCAGGACCAGACAGAACACAATGTTCACAATGACTCTTATTGTGAAGAAGATTACATTCTAGACCGCCAGCAGCCTGTATTTAGCCAGTGTACTGCAGACTCACATTAATGCAAAACACTTTAGGTATTTTTTTCACAGTCAGAAAACCATAGCAATATGGAAACAATTTAGGTGAAATGTGACACAGCTTCCTCTTTTGTGGGATGTCATTGTAGCACACAATTGAGAAAGACCAGAAGGAAAAGACTAGACCTGTCCTCCAATGGACACATGCAGATTGCAGAATATATTATCTCATATAATGGTGCTTCTTCACAACCACTGATATGGTGGACCATGAAAGCTTCTATAGCTTTAACTGAAAATAATGAAGCAGTGTAGTTAATACTTGAAATCCACATAATATCCCTCTTTTAATGTATGAAAATGCTTTAGTGTGTAAGGGGCATGAGCATCACTTTAAAAATAGGAGCAGAGTCCTGGCCCAATTATAGTACCTTTCTTGTATTTGCACATAACATAAGCAGTACCTCAAACTAAGAATTTATAGATGAGATACCCTGATCACCCAACAGGTTTATGTGCAATTAAGTATGACCTCATATGGACATATCTTAGAAAGAATAATTATGTCTGTTTAGAGTAGATCATGTATTTTATGTAATCACATTTTAGCAGGTGTCATATTTTCTGTCACATATCAAAAGTGTCACAATGTTGTCCAGTGTTTTTATGTATCAAAGGGATGGTAGGTATGTAAGCACCATCCCTTACTATAATTCATAACAAATCCAAGTTTAACTAAAGACAAGCTTATGTCTTTGTGAATATGGATGGACATATTTCATGAAACTGAAGGAGCTCTTGTAGTAGGCTATATTGTATATCAGAATTAAAAGGCATCCAACTTTGATTTGAAATTAATTACCTAAATTGCTGAACACCTAACAGGCAGGCTTTCCAAAATATTGCCAGCTGATGATCCCAGAGGTGCCTGCCTCAGCTTTTGTCCAACAGCATTATGCTACATTTTCAAAAATAGTTCTTGCCTCTTCATTCGTTCCCTTGAAAAAAATTTCGACTTTGTGATTCACTTGTGAGAGCTGATGAATTTATTGAGCCTCTTTTCAGCATCTTATTTATTATGTCTTTCCATGTTTTCTTGTACTGGTGTCGTAACAAAGAATACACAAAGGGATCTGAAACAGCTTTACTATAGGCCAAACACTTGGAAATAACTCCCCAGTGAGCATTGATGGGAACTATTGATGACAATTCTAGTAATCTGCCAAGAAAAAGAAAGAAAGAAAAAAATTAGTGTCAGATAAACAGATCAAGCATCTGAAAGATCTATATTAAAATATCATAACTACATCTCTACCAAATTTATGATCTCTGGAAAATTTATATGCATAAGAAAGTAACAAACTATTACTGGAAATAAATAAAACTCTGTTTGTGCATGTTCTCCAGTCAATATGCATACATGTGTAAGAAATACGCCACACATTTTATATCAAAATGAGGTTGGGTACGTCATTCTTGAAACTATATTAAATCCATTTGATTTATGCGATTAGTGTAGACAATTGATCTGCAGAGAACTGGCATTATTGGTTTATTTTCCAACTGATATTTTTAATAGGTATGATGATTTATTTATTTTTGGTCAACATTGCTAGGCAAAGAATCAGGCTATATCTCCCTACAGTAACCTTCCTATTGCTAACTGGGTGATCAGCAAAAGAATAAAGAGGCTACAAGTGCCTCTTTTTTTCATTGAATAAGTGATGGTTGGTCTGAGGACAATAGAGAAATTGACACAAACATAGATTTCTCAACATAAATCAAGACAAAAAAATTTTTTTCTTGGAGACCATCAGACTGGAGACCATCAGACTGATTGCAGAATAGAATTATAGTAGAGAAATAAAGCATCCCCAAGGCTTGTTAAAGATTGTGTAGGAAATGTGTGTTTGTATGTACAGGAGAGTAGGACAGTGATCAGTGAGTGATCAATTAATGATCCACTAAATAAAAGAATTTAAATTTAAAGCTTTATTATTATCTCAAGCAAACAGATTTAAAAGCATACTGTAAAATGCATACATACCAAGCAATATAATACCCATATCTCTTACAAGCTGCCAGGAGCTCCTTAATAAAAACAGCAGAGATACCCCAAGGGTAGCCACTTTGCACAGTACCTTTCCCAGGAGGTGGAGCTCTTGCCTCACAAGCAGAAAGTTGTGAGTTCGATCCTAGGTAGAGGTCTCCTGCTTGGGTAGGGGATTGGACTAGATGACCTGCAAGGTCCCTTCCAACTCTGTTAATCTGTTCTTTGCAGAAGCGCCCCACAAACAACCCCCCCCCCAGGTTTTTCTTAAAACTTGGCACCATGACCCCATGGTCCTGCTATAGGATCATAAGGTTGCAAGATCTGACCTTGACTGGTTGCTACATGACTCTGGAATGGGAATTGAAAGTCTGAGACTTTTTATAGTAAGAAAAGCTTTGTAGCAATACCTGATATATTTCCTGCCTGGCCCAGAAACCATAACATGTGCTGAAGATATGTATGCACAACATAGCATCCATCTTGCTACTGGGCCATTCATGCAGCAGGTTGAAGCCAAGTCATGGATCTATCATGAAACTGGTATGTTTCATCACAAAATAGAAAATTCTTCTATGCAAACTTTCCATGTTGCACATAGACAAAATCTGTGTAAATGATCTGGCTTACTTCGGGATTGCCTCTCCTACCCATGGAGCACTATTTTGGCTAATAGAATGAACATAAACTTGTTAAATAATTGTTCCCTTTTGAGTGGGGACATGAAGAAAAATATTGATCTCCTAGAGACCTTTCATTTAAATTTTAATATGAGCTCTTTCCACCTGTTTCTCCTCTAGCTGAAATGAAGACATTGGTTCTAGTCGAATCCTAAGAGGAAATCAATAGAAAAATACAAGGAGATAGAAGAAGAAAGTGTGCTGAGAATGGTAACTTCAAAGAAAATCAAGTTCCTCCCTACTCCATTGAGGCATTTGGTAGGAGTTTCAATTCAAATGGAACCTCATGATTTCCTCTTTTTTGGTTGATGTTCACAATTGCTCTTTCTGGTTAAATGTACACACTAAATTTATGAGTTGGAGCAGTTTGGATTTTGAATCAGGAAATGTTCTCAAGCTCCCATGCTTCACCCCCACTGTACTCTGTCATCAAAGAATGAGTGATGGTATTAGCAGAAACAGAAATCCGCTGCCCTTATGTGAGAATCATGATTCTACTGGCCTCATTCCCGAAGGCAACATACTTTTTCCTACCAAAGGAAAGCGCATAGGTCTCTGTCTCACTGTCTCTCTCCCCCACTCCTGTGTATGTTTATCGAGATTCTCACTCATATCACTCATGATTACCCCAAAGGTGCTTTTTCAAGAGGCAACTGGACTTTCTGGTTTTTCTTTGAAAATGTTTTGCTCCTCCTCCAAGAAGCTCCTTCAAATTACTGTCTTACTTTTGGTTCACCTGCAATTTCAACTGTCCTGCTCATCTTCACCTAGAGATCTCAAGAATGAGAAAATATGCAATTTTTTCATTAAGGGGAACTTTTCGATCTTATCTTTCCTTACGTTAATATATGTTAGAATCATCCAAGACTTGTAAAGAAAATGCTGGCCTCATAGTTTCATATCTTCTTTTTGGCAACCAAGGCAAAATGAGGTGGCAGATTGACAAGAGATAGTTTTTAACCTTCTCTTCACATCTGTAAAGAAAGAAGCTGCTTGGATTGTTTTTCTTGCTTTGAGTGAATTTTGGTTGCTATACGAGCTGTCCCAGCTTGCGTTCCTGATTATGTTTATTATGCTTTTTATAGAATAAAAATTCTGATGAAAATAATTTTAATTATTTAAAGAACACACATCTACTGGTTATAAATTTATGGCTAACCATTCTTTTTCTTTTTTTTACAGAAAAACTATGGAAAGGCAGATGAAGACTGTAGGCATGGTATGCATATTAAATTATTTCTTCAAAAGTCTAAACATTAAGAAATGATTTTTCATTTAATCTGCAAGTGAAATAGAACTGTCCAATTATGGGTCTTGTCTGAAATGCTTGCTTGGATTATAGTTCTGCCTTGGGCTCAGATTTCTTTTATCTGACCATTGTTTTCATAGTAGCTTTTCCTCCTGTTCCTCAAACATTCTTTCTACCAATTACAATAATTGACATTTGCACAGATGGAGGTAATCTGTTACAAATAATATTGTTAATAGAATGAAATAGAAATGGATGTCAAATGCAAGACTAAGCCTGACTGTTAAAGACCATTCTTGCTTTAATGTGCTATTTCCCATACATTTAAATATCATTAATCCCCCCAAAATATTATTGTAAAATAATTAATGGGTATACTATGCAAGATTGTCCCTTTCTTCTGAGATTTATAAAAGGTGCAATTTAAATTAATTTTGTACTAGAAAGGAAACAAGTAGATAAAATCTATTATTTGTATTCAAATCTCGGTGTTTTTAGAAATGGGAAATTAGTTTGTTTCTTACTCTATTTAATCCTAGATGTAATTTATATTTGTAGCACCTATAAATGCTTATTCTTTACAAATTATGGATAGTTTTTCTAAGATAGAGATACATGGATGCACTTTGTCTAAACCAGAGGTCCCCAACCATTTTGGCACCAGGGACCGGTTTCATGTTAAAAAAATTCCGTGGACTGGTGGCCATGGCTCAGCCGGTGTAGAGGGGGAGTGGGGGGAGTGGGAACAGGCGGCACATGTGCATGTGTGTGTGTGTGGGTGAGTCGGCTCACTCGCCCCTCTCAGGCCCCCAACGGCCCGAGCGGCCGCGCTTGCGCTCTCCCGCCCCTGGCATGCACTCTGCCCGGGGGTCTGCCCCCTCATCCCATCTCCTCCTCTCCGGCCCTTTCTTAGAGTTGCGCCACTCACTGCGGCCCGGTTCCTATCAAGCCACGGACCGGCACCGGTCCATGGACCGGGGGTTGGGGACCCCTGGTCTAAACTGTATAGTTTTTTCTGTAGTAAAGGGATGCAATTTTTCTGAACTGAGGTCTGCATTTTGTCTTCAAATAATAGTGTATCTGGTGCCTACTCTCTTACCAAATGGTGGGTAAATAAGTGACATGGGCTCTGTTTCTGGAAATAAGAACTGGGAAAGGTCAGATTGAATGACAGATGACCAAAGTAGCTGTTTTTGAGAAGAATGTTGATGGATGATGAAAGGAAATCTGTGGAGCCATTGGAGGCACAAGGCTCAGGAGAGAATCAGGCCATGGTTTGAGCTTAGATGTTTGTAGGCAGAAGAAAGAGTGTATATACAGGTAGTCCTTGATTTAGGACCACAATTGAGTCCAAATCTTCCATTCCTAAGCAAGATAGTTGAGTGATAGTTGAGTGATAGTTGAACATAGTTGTTAAGTGAATCACCGTAGTTGTTAAATTAGTAATAAGGTTGTTAAATGAATCTGGCTTCTCCATTGACTTTGTTTGTCAAAAGTTGCAAAAAATGATCACATGGCCCTGGGATACAATAATGATCATAAATACATGCCAGTTGCCAAACATCTGAATTTTGATCATGGGGATGTTGCAATGATTGTAAGTGTCAAAAACGGTCATAAGTCACTTTTTCAGTGCCATTGTATTTTTGAACAGTTGCTAAACAAATTATTGTAAGTTGAGGACTACCTGTACACATCTGTGGTTAATACATGCATTTCAGCACATTCTTTACATTCATTTAAAGGTTATTAACATTATTAATTATTTCCATCTTATGCCATTACATATAAAAGTGCCTCAATTAGACTAGGAAAAAAATTATTCTATTAGATTCAGTACACGTTCTCTCTCCAAAACTTAATTGTAGTACTACTTAATTGTAGTAGGAAAAACCCGGCCGCACCTGGTTGGTTCCTTGGTTCTCTGAGGAGCTGAGGGAGATGAAGCGCCGAAAAAGACGCCTAGGGAGCAGTTGGAGGGCCAGCTGTTCCAAATCTGATCGGACACTGGTGAGGTCTTATATCAAGACCTACCTAGTGGCGATAAAAGCAGCAAAGTCTAATTATTTTTCCGCTCTTATTGCGTCTGCAGATAATCGCCCAGCCGCCCTGTTTAGGGTGACCCGCTCCCTCTTACATATGGAAGCACGGGAGGACCCCTTTCAGGGTAAAGCTGAGGATTTTGTACAATACCTGCAAGACAAAATCGCTCAGATTCAGAAAGGGCTGGACTCTGACTGGGTAGGGCTAGATGGGATGATGGAGAATGTTATCTGGGAGGAGTTTGACACTGTGACTCCCGAGGACCTAGACAGGATTTTGGGTAGGTTTAGCACTGCCACATATTTATTGGACCAGTGTCCCTCCTGGTTGGTGCTGACCACCCGGGAGGTTACACGAGGCTGGCTCCAGGGTATTATCAACACTTCTTTGAGAGAGGGTGTCTTCACCACTGCTTTGAAAGAGGCGGTGGTGAGGCCCCTCCTCAAGAAGCCTTCTCTGGACCCGGCGCTTTTGGCAAACTATCATCTGGTCTCCAACCTTCGCTTTGTGGCAAAGGTTGTTGAGAGTGTGGGGGCGCGACAGCTTCCCAAGTACCTGGATGAAGCTGTCTATCTTGATCTGTAGCAGTCGGGTTTCAGGCCTGGGTACAGCATGGAAACAGCATTGGCCTCTCTCTCTATGTCTGTCATTCTGTCTCTGATTCCCTCCCCCCCCTCTGTGCCTGTCTCATCTTCTGGCTGCAGCCCCACTCCGTGGAAAACATAGCCCCGCGCGCCGCGTAATTACAGCCCAGAGCAGGACCACAGCCCCTCTCCCAACTGATTCTTTCTTGCTCAGAGGGCTTTGGAGGGAAGGTTCTGCAGAAGCCTGGGCGAGTGAAAACAACTTCCCGACATTTCGAACTCTATGCGCACGTGCCTATGTTTTCCACGACCAGGAAGTTGTTTTCACTCGCCCGGGCTTCTGCAGAAGCTTCCCTCCGAAGCCCTCAGAGCAAGGAAGAATCAGTTGGGAGAGGGGCTGTGGTTCTGTCCGGGCTGTAATTATGCGGCGGGCGCACGGCTATGTTTTCCACAGAGTGGGGCTGGGAAGCGAAGCTACCAGGAGCCTGCTGCCTCAAGAGAGGAAGGGAGGCCTGAGGGAGGGGTGGTGGTAGAAGCCCAGATGGCAGGAGAACCCGGACGCTTCTGATCCTGTGGGTGGGAGGTGGAAGAGAGCGGCTGCAGGCAGACAGGGAGGTGCATGCATCATGCGTTGCTTTCCGCGTTGCCCATGGCAACGTACTTTCTCAAGGCCGTTTTTTGCCGTTACGTTTGCGTGACGTAGCATCCGGGTGGGAGGAGCTACAGCAAGGTAAAATTCTGATCAGTGGATACATTTTACATTAGAGTACCATTAGAGTACTAGACACACGTGTGCTAGACACAAAATGAGTATGCATTCTATTATCGGAAGTCCTTGGTAACATCAAAATTTGGTGTGGATCGGTGCAATAATTTTTGAGATTAGCGGCTTCGTACAAACTATTTAAAATTTTTATTTATATAGATTAGCTAAACTATGAAAAGATATGTGTGAATATTTGGATCACTTCCTTATTTTTCCAAAATGTATCACTGGGAGTAGCTTAGTAGTCTCCATACACTCAGTGGTCAATAGTGGCCTCAGATGCACCATAACATTTGTGGCCACCTAGATACTTATTTGGAGATAAGTAAATTCATAAGAGTTGAGTGAAGTCAACTGCCTCATATATTCTCAAAATATAAAGAGAGTTGCCCCTCAGGAAAATTAAATTTTACATTATTAAAAGGGCTATAGTTCACTTCATATTGTGACCTCTGTTGGCTGTTGTGGCAGAGGAGTGTGTCTATATAGTACAGCAAATAGTATGGATTATCATATTATGTATTCTGTAATAGCTTTGTTTCCTATACCTATACTGTCTGATAAATTTGCAAGATTTGTTTTTCTTGCCATGTACATGTATACATCCGGACTAGACTGTGTTGTTTTTCTGTCTCATATATGTAGGTATATGCATAAATAAGTACGTACGTACGTACGTACGTATGTATGTACGTACTGTATTTTTCGGAGTATAAGGCGTACCTTTTTCCCTCAAAAAAGAGGGTGAAAATCTGTGGTGCAACTTATAAACTGTATTTTTGGCCTCCCGAAACCCCACCATCTTTTCAAAAATGGCCATGCATAGCCTTTAGGAGGCTTCCAGAGTGCTCCTAGGGGCTGGGGAGGGCAAAAATGAACAAAGAACAGGCCATATTTTTGCTTGTTCCTCCCCCCGCCCCCGCCAACCAGGCCGCAGGAGCACTCTATAAACCTCCTAAATGGAGCATGCCCCCTTTATTTGGAATAAAAAACAGACCAATTTTTGTGAAAAATTGGCCTTTTTTGTTCACTTTTGGGGTGGCCCTGGGGGAGCTCTCTACAAGCCTCCTAAAGGCAATGCAGACCCCCCCCCTTTTTTTTTTTTTACAAAAAGCGGGCCCGTTTTTGGGAGGTCTGCTGAGTGCAAAAACTTTTTTTTTTTATTTGCCTCTTCAAAATCTTAGTCTGTCTTATACTCCGGTGCGTCTTATACTCCGGTGCGTCTTATACTCCGAAAAATATGGTATGTTTATATAGTGTACATTGAAGCTGGTGACCCTTGAGAGCTGTATGTAATGAAATTTCATTGTAATATATGCCTATTGGTGTACATTCAAAGTGACAGTAAAGTTATTCTAAGTCTTAAGTGTATGGTATCTGCTTTTGATTGCAGTATTGGGAGAAGGACTGGACAGGGAAGGGGATACTTTCCGTGCAGTGCTTGGCTGCGTGCATCTTAAAGGGAAACTACAGGCTGTTTCTAACGCTCTTTCTAACTCACTGATGGGGGAATCACTGGTAAGTGGCAATTGGTTCTCATTACAGTTTTTGAAATACTAGACTTTATAGACATAGCAAGAAGACTTGAGTCAACCTTCTACTGCTTTGTGTTAAAATATTAACATTTTTTCATCTTTATAGATGAAGAAACAGGAACCCCAGTTTTGTCCATGAGTTTGTGTTAGGAGACTGGCAGTTGTTTCATGTGATACAGGCATCGACTTTAAATACTCTCAAGTAATTTTCTCCATATGCTAATTAGTAGAACAAAGACATATGCTTTTCCATTTTTATTGCTGTATTTTTGTCTTTTGAGATCTGGGTGGAAATAGGTTGCAAGTTTTTTCTTGAGTTTATTTTCAGAAAGAAACAGATGACTGATGACAACTTGCTTTTATTGTGACCACTATAGTAGGGCAGCCATAATTAGACTGCTAAAGCTGACTGATTGACATATATGAAGTCCTTTGCTGCCATCGTGTGTGGTTGGCCAGAGTTTTGCAACCCAGACAAAGCAGATGTAGGCTTTAATATGATTCATTTATAGAGGAGTGTCAAACTGGCGGCCCACAGGCCAGATGCATCACGCACAGGCCACACTTACCCTGGCTCTGTAAAGACAAAACATGATGTGATACGCGATGGGATGCAACCGAGTTTGACACCCGTGATTTATAGCATCAATCCCCACCCTAACTCACCCTATCCCTACCTATCCTAGCCTATAAAAACTTTGGCAGCCTGACTTGCTGCAATTTAAAGTGCTAAAATTAAACATATTTTCAAAAATACTTTATAACTCCTCGTAGATTTCAGACTCTTCTTGTAAAACAAGACTGATCAGTAGTTGAAGCCACCACTTTGTTCTGAAGGAGGCCAACAAAGTAGGACAATGGTAGGGAATATTTTGGAGTTGGAGGAGGCAATGAGAGGGCTGTTCACTCTTTCAGAGTGTAAGCTTCCATTCTTTTGAGTATATGGTTTATCTGAGTTCTCTTTTTTGGTTTGCTATTGGCTTTTCTCTCCATGTGTGTCTACTCCTGAAAAGCATTAGTTTACTTTGTGTGTGAAATTGCCTCATACATATTCTTGTGTGTAGTTTCTTGGCCACATTCCTTTTAATTTGCATCTCTGAAGGCAAGCAGAAATATACTTTCTCTTGTATAGTGTAGTTGATTTCTCTTAATTTGCTCCAAGTTTCTTTTAGTCCATTCCAAAGAGTTCTTGAATCTTCCAAAACAATTTTGTATGTACCGTATTTTCCGGCGTATAAGATGACCGGGCGTATAAGACGACCCCCTAATTTTACAGTTAAAAAATAGG
>JAPKID020004686.1:0-11541 GCA_026931265.2 Tropidonophis doriae | reverse complement strand
TAGTTCAAAATATTCTTTAAGATCCATCTCACCCTGGGCACCCTTTTTTTGAACTATTACCATCTGGCAGATGGTACAAGATAATAAAAACCCGGACAAATAGGCTGAAAAATAGCTTCTATCCCAGGGCAGTAACGATATTGAATTCTATTGTACAGTGTAATACTAATGCAGTATCAGAGTTTTTCAATTCAATTGTATAGAATGTGAAGGATGTGTGTTATTTTATTTTTATAGTTTTTTATGTATGATGTACACTGAAGATGGCATTTAATTTTATTGTACAAGGTACAATGACAATAAACTAAACCAGGTCTTTAGTTTGAAATGGGGAAATGAGAACCAGGGCAATAGAGATTCCAGTTTGTCCAATTGAATATGACAGCAAATGACACCTTAGGCTACAGACCAAGTGAATTTGGAGAATTTGAGCACGATGCATGGAGAAACACAAATACCCAGCTGCCTTATACAACCCATCCCAGTATGCCTAAGCAACCTGTTTTCTAAAGAGGTGGCGACACAGAAAGTAAAACAAACCTTTAAAAAAAAATTCACAGACCCACGTGGTGTGCATTTTTTCCCCTTTTAACACTTTATTCATAGCATTATTCTGAAGAAAGATTACATCGGTCTTCTGTACAAGTTCTGAACATGCTTCAGTAGGAAAGACAGCTCCATGGGAACACCTCCCCCTCCACCCCAACTGCAGCCCATCTCCAAATCCAGAGAACCACTGCCGACCCCTAAAACTCACTGCAGTGAGGGAGGGGAGGGAAAATTGTGCTCCCCTATACAAAATAACCTTTGCATAGTTTATGTTCAAAAGAACCTATTTTACAATGAGAGCTGTACACAAGAGGAGTGGAAGGGGAGGGAAGGAGTTGACCCAACTCATGAACCCACAAAAAAGTCCTCGGAGCAGTGAGGCTGTGATTGACATCATTATAAGAAGACATTTTTTTTCAGGGTGGTGAAGCAGAAAAGGAGTACATAATCTTACTGGGTTGGGTGGTGTGTCTCCTCTCTCAAAAGGGCCTGACGTGGTGAACGGAATAAGCAGGGAGACAATCAAAAGGGGTAGCCAGAAAGGGGACCTAGCATTTGGTCTCTGTCATTTAAAAACCAACCCAAAGCCAGTAAAAAAGTAAGAGCTAATCGTGTTTAGAAATCAGGAGGGCATCCACTGCAGGATTCGGGGGTGGGTGAGAGGGAAGAGGACAGAGGAACACCAGGGCCCAAAACGTGACACGTGCCTATTCAAAGCCTGGGCTGGATTTCCCAAAGCATTGGGAGGGCATTTAAGGATAGCAGGTGCCCTGTAGTGTTATTCTAGGGGCAACAACTCTGAAGCTACTCCCACCCCCCTACTCTCTCCTCTGCTCACGGTTAGGACGTAGCAGAATTCATTGCAAAGTGCTGGCCTTGCCATTATAACCTGCAGAGGGGCAACTGAACTCCCTAGCCAAAGCAAGCGACCTCAGCAGGAGCGCCCCTTGCCTGCTCCCAGAAGAAGCACCTGGGAATGAAGAGCCACACTCACAGTCCTCCTCCTCCTTTCAAGTAGTACTCCAACAGTCAAGACTGGAATGCAGGGAGCTCCAGTAGCCACCCCCACATTAACGGGAGGAATAAGAGCAAAGGGAGGGGAGGGACTAGATCTGCTTATGGTTATGTGCGGGAAAAGAGGTGGCGGCCGAGCCATCCCCGCAGAGAAAGACCGATGGGACCTCTCGCGCTGTGGTCACGTCTTGGGCTTGCGGCCTCTGTTACTTTGCGAAGAGGTAACCGGGGCAGTGGAGGAAGGGATTGTCGGGGAAGAAAGGGCTCCAGTGACCCCCACAGACGAAGAAGCAAAAGCAGGGCCCGTTTTCTTGGGAGGAATCAGGGAGGACCCTGACTGGGTATTGTCGGCAGGCTTCACTGCGCTACGGAGGATGCGGTCTGCCGTCCCACTCTGGTGACCTTGGCCCCTTTTTCGACTACGTCGCCTGGCTGAGTCATAACACTGGCGCTTCGGCTTCCGGATACACTTATAACTGTTGGATTCCGAGGAGGATTTCAGAGAAGACTCCGACTCTCCACCCTCCTGTTCAGAGATGCCTTGGGAAGCAGGTGACTTACTGCTGTTCCTCACCCGCTTGCCCTCCTTGGAGCAGCGCCGTTTCCTTCGCTGGGTTTCTCGCTCCAGAGGTGGAACAAGGCAGCCGGGTCGCAGGCGAGTCGAGCGGGCAGAGATGTCACCGGTAGGCTGTTCCCAAGTACTACTCTCTGCAGATGAAGCCCTCTCAGTGCCTGTGTGCTTTGGAGAGGGTGGAACTAATACCCCGCTGCAAGAGTCTGGCTTTTCTTCACGCTTCAGCAGGGCGAGTCTGGTGAGCGGTCGAGTCTCCTCACCGTCCGAAGAGCTCTGGTTGGCGCTGGGCAACAATGAGCCAAGGTTATCCTTTCTCCTACGCCTTCGTCGCTTGCGGCCAGGAGGAGCCGGGGTGTGCTTCTCCAAAGAGGTCTCCTGGTCAGAGTTGGAGGCAGGAGGTTGTGCCACCTCCACCCGAGGCGAAGATGGGTTCTTTGGGGGACGACCCCTTTTCCGCTTAGGTGGAGAATTTGTTGCTGGGGAACTGGAGGCACCTTTGGGTAGCGAGTGTGACACAGGGGACAGATAAGGCGGATTTTGCATCTCGGGTGACGTTTCTGTGGCAGAGGCCCCTCGTGGGGAAGATGCTCGGGGTTCACACACTTCAGTGGATGTTTTGGAAAGTGTTTTAGGGAAAGCAGCCAACAATTCTCGGGCCTTCAAGCTGGATTTAGAATCCGACCCAGGTTGAGAATGCAGTGAAGTTCGATTCCGTGCTTTAGGTGAGGTTTTTGAGATGGCCGTTTTGGGATGCAAGTCTAGAGGCTCATGAAGCTTCGAGGTGGCCTCTATTACAGAAACTGCCTCAGATTTCGGCAGCTTCTTTTGCACCTTAGCAGGCAGCTCTACAGTCTGAGGTTTTGTGGATGGAGATAGCAGTGCTTCTGAAGCAGGAGACTTAGGAGGCATGACTGGCGACTGGCGAGTCTTAGGGGGCCGGCCACGCTTCCGCTTTTCCACAGGGGAGTCACCATTCTCACTGCTGTCTGTCTTGCTCTTGGGAGATTCGCTTTTGGAAGAGGAGCTCTCAGGTCCCTTCTGCTCTGGGGACTGAATCTGTGGATGGCTCTCGGGTGTTTTCCTGACTGGTGCTTTTCTTTGGGGGCTGATCTCCGGAGTTGGCTCCAGGAAGGTCTGGAGCAACCCTGGACTCTGCTGATCTGGTGACTTGTTCTTGGGGGGACGTCCTCGTTTGCGCTTGACAGGCTCAGAGGACACATTACCTAGCAGCTCCCCTTTTGAACCATCGCCCTTTTCTTTGGCTGCTGCCCGGCTCTCCAGTTCGATTCTTCGCCGGGCCGGCAAGTCCCGCAGCAGAGGCAAGGCTTTTGTAGAAGGCAGAATTTCTGGCTCCGACAGGCTTTGTGCCAGGCTGCTGTCCAGATTCATCACAACGCTAGGGGCCGAATCCAGCTTGCACAGGCGATTGCGTCGTCGACGAATGAGCTCTTTCTCTTCCACCACCGTGACCAGGCGACCTGGCAACTTGCGTAAGACTTTGGCCGCAGGGCCATCTGGCGTTTGACAGCTTTGCTGGATTTGCACATCCGCGCTGGTTCGGCGACGGGGAGGTTTGTTCGGTGAAAGGCTGTCATCTGAAGACAAATTTCCTGGAAGCGATGAACCCTCCTGCGAAGAGGCAGAGCCAGGGCAGACTGCTGCAAGCTTAGCCTCCTGGGGCCCCTCCCCGTGATTGTTTTTCCCTAACGCTCCTTGATTCTGGGCTGTTGTTTCACCCAGACTATTGACTTTGTTGTCAGCTGTCTCTGATTTTGGTGATGTACCCCCCAAGGGCACAATTTCAAGCTGGGGCTCAGTGAGCAAACTTGAAAGAGGGGAAGGGAGGTCTCCACTTCTCAGAGATTCCTTCATGCCATTTTGTTCCTTAATACAGGCCAACGTTTCCAGTTGGAGAGAGCTGGTAGCTGGAGAGTAATCCAAGGAAGGAAACACAGGGGGCTCCATCTTGGGGACTTCGCTGTCCAACACAAACGCCGCTGCACTGTCTGCAGCTTCCCAGGTGGTGTCTTTTGTGCTTTTAGGAGAAAGAGGCTCGGTTACTACCTTAGCAGTGTCATCAGGAGGTGCTGTGGTCTCTACAGTAGAGATCTGCCTGGTTGCCTCATCCGCAGAATTGACAGGTTCTTCTTCTGCAGCATTGCAGCTGGTGCTCATATCTGCTACTTCCGTTGGCTTCTCCACACTCATCTTTTGCTCAATCACAGGTAAATTTATTTCACCTGTAACCTCAGGTTTGCTTTCAGAAGTTAGTTCCACAGTGCCAAGTGGCACTGGAGTAGTTGCTTTTATTTTACTACCTGGGATATTCAGCTTCCCAGAATCAGGTAATGCCTGTGTACCCAGTAATTTCCCAGTGAGCAGAGTGTCTTGTTCTTGGAATGCTGGAACTTCCTTAACTGCAGCAGATTCAGCAGGGTGGAAATCCAGGGTTGGAGGACTGGGAAACTGGGAAATTTCTGTTTCTGTTGTCTGCTCTTCTACAACTGCTTTCAATTTAAATTCCTCTCCACCAAGTCCTTGCAAATGAAATCCGGGGGCCTTTACCTCCGGCTTAGGTGACATCTCCTCAGGCTTTGGTGAGCTACATGTAAGCTTATCTGGCCCGGAAGGTTTTTCAGGCTTCTCTAGGCCTGGCCTCAGGCCTTTATCCAAATTGGTATCTGAAGTGGGAAGTGGGGCACTTCCTGGTAATCTTTCATCAACAAGCAGGGTCTCGGTCTTTGATGTGGTACCTCTTAGAATTCTGTCCCCAGCAGCTCCAGGATCTGATTTCTGTGGGGTAGCTTGTAGCAGCTTATCACCAACAGATGGGGTATCTGTTCTATGGAGATTAGTTCTCAAAACCCTGTCACCAGAAGCTTCACTTCTGTGGAGGGGCATTTTCTGCACCTTTTCCCCACTAGCTGGGCCTTTATTCCATAGCTCTTCCCGACGGACCACAATTCTTCGAGTATGCGGGACAATCTGAGCCCGCTTTTCTTCCCGCACTGTCACTCTACGTATCGAAGCACTTCTGGTGTGCAGTGCTACTTGGGGCAGGTTGTCATCATCCTCATCTGTCACCATTCGGGAATGCCGGAGATTGGGCCTCGTTTGGGTGGATTCCACATCTCCACTATCCCCATCCTTTGGTGGAAGACGGGTGCTACGGAGCCGTTCGCTCATGCGGGTGCCGGTTCTTTCTGAGAATGTCCGGCTAGACATCTTGGACTTCTTGCTTTTCTTGCTGGAGCCTTCCTCAAGAAGGTAACTCTCATCTTCATCTTCTGGCAGTTTAAAGACTACCTCATCCTTAGCCTGGTCAATATCTTTGCGGGCAGCTTCCACCTGTTCCTGAAACAACAAAGAAATCAAGTAAGGAGGAATCACCACTAGGTTGGTAAGGATTTTACCCCTGTGAGCTCCTCAAAAGCACCAGGAAAAGTAAAACCAGAGACACTTTTTTTTCCTTCTGACTAGGACCAAATGCTAAACATTTTCATCATATTTCAAAATGGCAGAAGGTCCTTAATACACATGATGCGCCGATTGTCCTCTCCATGAAAGGTTGAGAGACCAGAGAAATGGGACTCACAACAGCCTGGAAGAGGGTTGCTTTGCGGCTATTTTAAAGAAGTTGAATCAGACTGAGGAGCTGACCAACATTTAACGTAAGATTCAGCCGGCTTAAAAAAAAAAGCTACATGATCCTTCATTCCCATTTTTCTGACCAGGTATTATCTAAAATAATTTCACCAACCAGGGAGTGGAAATTTACCTCTGCTTGCTTCAACTCCTCCCGACTGATGTCCTCTAGGGATGCCTCCAAAAAGTTCATGGCATAGCGTTCAATAGGAGTGAGCTAAAAATGGGGGAAGAAAAATTTCACAAGTGATCTTTGAAAAGAACTGATCAGTTGTTTTAAAATTATTTTGGACATGGGGGTTGGAATACAGGGCAGTGCTTGTGAAATGTTTCTATTCGTGTTGAATTTTGAATGTTTGTTTACATTTTATTCCTACTGCCAATTACGGATTTACTGTTATGCTGCTGTTCGGTTGTATTCTTTTAGTTGCGGTTGGTCTCCCAGACTCATGATGAGACAGTATTTTTTATGACTGCAGCATGTCTATGTCATGGAACAAAGGGGAAGTCTACCACTTCCATCTCAGGTTAAAAGGAAGGATTTTATGTACCTGTTCTACAAGTGAAGCAATTTCCTGCTCTGCTTTAGAAAATTCTTCTTCTTCCTCTTTGCTGGACCGCTCTTCTGCATCCAAAGGAATGTTCTCATTGAATTCTGCCAGCTCAGCCACTTGCTCTGCCTTGGCCTGAGTAGCGGCCCGGATATCCTCCGGGTCCTCGGCCTTGCACAGTGCCTGTGAGGGAAGACATTTCCAGGTAGAAATCACAATAGCCCTGGTCAAAGGTGGGCAGCTCCCTTATGTTCAGCATAATGAACAAAATAACATACTTGTTCCAGAATCTGTGTCTGCTTGGTGGCCATGGGATCCTCTTCCTCCTCCTGCACCGGGACTGCAGCTTCTCCTTCCTTCTTAGTGGGTTCATCTAGTGGCATCTCAAACAGCTCACGAATTGTTTGCTGAGTGCAGAGAAATTAAGTTACAAAATAACCTTAAGATAGGAACTGTTGGCCTACACATCTGATGATCCTTTTGTTGCCTTTTTGTTGCAGATTAACATAACTAAGGATGTCTCAGAGAAACAGGGCAGAGTTAAGAAGCTTCTTTAAGATCGGAACTGTGGGTCCCATACAATGTTACACCGAGGACATCACATTTCAGCACCAAGGTCTAGGATCAATTACAGGTGTTTATGGTTACCTGTTTGAAGTAGGCTGTAGTGAAGTTGCCTCCCTCAATTGCCATATCTCCTAGCATCCTTTTCTGGTTAGCTTTCTTCAGAATATTTTCTTCCACAGTCCTTTCGCTGATCAACCTAAAGGCACCAGAGAGCTAGCAACTGTGTCTACATCAGGAAAAACTTATATGAAACTAATGAAGAGGGGTTGTTTTTTTTTAAAAAAAGCTAGTGCTATAATACAATTATTAGCCATCTAAATCATTTTCTGTAGCTACCAGAACTGCTTCTAATTGCTGGTGCTGAAAAATGCAGCCAGGCTGAGCCCAAGCAAGGGGTCAAGTGCATCGTAAATCATGAGTCCTTAGGTAGCAAGGCATCTAAGTCCAGCCCACCTTGAATGCCTCTTAGCTGGCAGACGGTGAGATTCTTGTAAAGATTTTAAGCTTGCAATAAAGCTTTATACAAGTAGTCCTCAACTTATGACAACTGAGCCCAAAATTTCTGTTGCTAAATGAAACATTTGTTAAGTGACTTGCCCCGCTTTACGACCTTTCACTTGTTCACCTTTCACTAAACACTTGTAAAGTGAATCACTACAGCTAAGTTAGTAACATGGTTGTTATGTGAATCTGATTTCCCCAGTGACTTTTGCTTGTCAGAAAATTGCAGAAGCTGATACATGACCCCAAGGCGTGCAAACATCGTAATTATGAGTCAGTTGCCAAGCAACTGAATTTTGATCATGTGGCCATGGCAATGCCGCAACGGTTGCAAGTGTGAAAAATGATCATGTCGCTTTTGATCAGGGCCGTTGTACCTTTGAACGGTCACTAAATGAACTGCTGTAAGTCGAGGACAACCTGTACTCATCTGAACTGCCTGAATCTTCTGATTTCCCTGCCGTTTGACAGACACATAACTGATTAGATCCCATGCTTTGTACCTCTTCTCCAATCTCATTTGCCAAGTGTGCAGACTGAAACCCTGGGGAGTAACTGCCAGTCAGTGTAAGCATGGCTAAATTAGACTAACCGATGCTCTAAATAGAAAATACTTGTAGTTTTAGATTTTTGCTGTAGTTTGGTCTCCTAACTTTTTCAATTTAGCTTCTGAGTGTTTCGTTATTAGACTAAGTAACATCACCATCATTATCATCACCACCACCACCAATGTTCTGTTACACATGTTGAAAGCTTAGTTAACCTGTAGATGTGGACATCCCTTGTCTGCCCGATACGGTGGCAGCGATCTTGGGCCTGGGCATCCATGGTGGGGTTCCAGTCACTGTCATAGAACACTACAGTGTCAGCACCGGTCAGGTTCACTCCCACCCCACCGCTTCGTGTTGACAAGATGAAACAGAAGATGCGCTTGTCTGCATTGAAACGCTCCATCAGTGCCTGCCAAAATCAAAGGAAGAAATAAAATCCTGCACTGGGATTCTGCCTTTACCACCTAGCTTCAGGAGGGGAAGGCAAGTTTATGAATTATCATCCTGTATGAATTACATAATTAAAAGCAGATGATACAACTATCTTAATTTGTCAATTTACAAAACCAATTTTCTTCCAAAACTACAGATGTTCCTTGACTTACAACAGTTTGCTTAATGACCGTTCAAAGTTATAACAGCGCTGAAAAATGTGATTTATGACCGTTTTTCAGCTACGACCTTTGCAGCATCCCCATGGTCACATGATCAAGATTCGGACTGGCTCATATTTATGCCCAGGAGTCACGCGATCCCCTTTTGTGACCTTCTGAGAAACAAAGTCAACGGGGAATCCAGATTCACTGAACAATGGTGTTACTAACTTAACAAATGCAGTGATTTGCTTAACTGTGGCAAGAGGTCGTAAAATGGGGCAAAACTCACTTAACAAATGCCTCACTTAATAAACACAAATATTGGCCTCAATTGTGGTCGTAAGTCGAGGACTACCTGTACATTGTATGTTTTTTAAAAAACCTTCCATTACAGGACATAGTCTCCATAATTTGCAATAGTCTCATTTTGAAAGTCGAATGTCCCAGTTATTCCCTTACCTATGCTGCATATTTCCAGAAAAAGAAAAAGCCATGTCTTTAAAAAAATATTTTGAATGAAATATTCACACTGATTTTCCTAACTAACTATCCAACAGATGTTAACCCTGAAGCGAACCTTGCTGAGGCCATCTTGGAGGCTTCAGAGTTGCCACAAGGCAGAAGGGGGGGAATAGAGAGCTGGAGTTTGTAGTCAAAACAAAAACTTTTCCTTAGGGGAACCAAGGGCATTCCAATAGATGTTGGGGAGAGGAGCGGAATAACCAAGCAACTGGCCAGCACCTCCATTGGACAACATGACTGATGACGAGGAAAAGGTGGAACTTTCTATTTTTTAATTAGGTGAAAACCGCAGGAAGTTTCAGAGTCAGTTTTCACCAGTTGTGCTAATATAATGTATCCAATAAATTGTTCTTTGAGGAATCCATCTGCCTCTGAGTTCTGCTTTCTAAGGGTGTATTACTTGGAATGCTGACAACAGTGAGGATAGCTCCTTCAATTAAACAATGTCACATGGTTGGATCCCAGAATCATTCATTCTCTATGGCGATGTCTGCCCTATGAATCTGCATCATTCCAGAGATTAGGATGGCCTCATTACTTTGAGCCTCTCGCTGCTCCCCCAGGTGTTTGGGCTGTGTGGTTAATCAAGCTCTGCTGGTTAACGTTACTCACTGTGAATTGAACTCTGTTTATGGCTTTCCACATTTGTTTTTTGTTAAACTGTGCTAGTTCTTAATTTTTGTATGCAAGTCAGAAACACTTCCCGTGAGACAGGTGAGGTTTATATTTTGTTTATATGAATACACCAGGTAAGAAGAAAGCAGCATGAATCGCTTCTGGGAGATGGTCAGGGATTTGCTTAGCATTTCAAGAAGGGCAAAAGCTGCTATCACTTACCTGCCGCTGCTCTACCCGAGTGCTACCATCCAATCGCAGATAGATGTGCCCATGATAATTGAGGAATTGTTCCAACACATCCAACATGCGGGTCATCTGGGTGAAAATCAGGACCCGGTGGGCTCCAGCCTTGAGCTGCCGTAGTAGGACATCCAAAGTCTGCAATTTCCCTGAAGACAAATAAAAAAGGGGAAGTCTGGACAATGGGCATTTATATATCTGCCAACACAGAAATAATCTGCTTGACCTTACAAGCAGGTTGATGCATGGCTCATATTTTCCAACCAGTGTCAAATGGACTCTAAACTCTTCACCACCTACCACAGTCGTACTGGATGAGTCGAAGGTCTGGGAACTGGGTCCTCATGTTGCAAACGATACGATGCAGACAACTTGCATGGGGCGAGAGCTCTTGCCGCAAAGTCTCCTTGAAGACCGACTGCTGGAGCAGGAGTGTTGGGGGAGGATGAGAGGTGTGCATGGTGATAGCCGGAGCCTCCACAGGAGGCATAACAAAAATGAACCTGCAAAGATGAACAGACAATAAAGAATACGTAAGAACGCATATTCAATAGCCAGTTTGGTGTAGTGGTTAAGGTGCTGGCCTAGAAAGCAGGAGACTGTGAGTTCTAGTCGCATCTTAGGCATGAAAGCCAGCTGGGTGACTTTGAGCCAGTCCCTCTCTTTTAGCTCAACTCACTTCACAGAATTGCTGTTGTAGGGAAAATAGAAAGAGGAAGGAGACTCTGGGTATATCTGCTACCTTGATTTACTTATAAAGTAATAAATGTGGTTTAAAACTCTAACAGATACATAAATACCTCATGGAAATAGAAAGGAAGATTTGACTAAAACTGGAACTCAAAGGAGTATTTTGAAAAACCTTAAGGATTTCTTCATGTTTCTCCCCTTTAGGACCACCATTTCAAAACAGCCAAATGTCTACAGGAAAATGTTACCTCTCTATAATATCGGTCAGCTCCTCAATCCGTTGCTGGGGTGTCAGGACTGCTTGGGCCAAGGTTTCTGACCGCTGCCAATGGGCCTCAATATGCTGAGCACCCCTTTGGACTTGCGCTGCATAGCAATGGGTGTATCCAGATCCTCTCGAGCCCTTTGGTTCCACTTTCTGGGTTACCATAGCTCGTTCTTCACTCGCCTTCACCGCTACCTCCTCTTCCTTTTCCTGCGCAGGAGGCGGAGCAGGAGGGAAGAGGGTGCAAAAGCGGAGCACTTCGGTACCATAGATGGGCGCAAGGTTGCAATGCTGTTCATTGAGACGGAAAAGCCGGTCAAGGCGCTCCTCCTTCTGCTTCTTCCTCTTCTCTTCAAGTGCTTCCTGGAGGCCAGAGCAAGCAGATAAAATTATATCAACTTCTTACCACATCCCTGCCGCAACCTGTCAACTATCCTGTTCCAGCCCTTCTCCCCCCCCCCCCTCCCCGAAAACCATGTCCCTGTGCCAAGGAACTCACCAGAAAGAAAGGGGAGCGGGGTGGGGGAGGAGGTTGCCGTCTCGGCCTTGGGGCCAGGATGGAAAGGGGTGGTGGTGGTGTAGGTGTAGTAGAACGCAGAGTTAACATCTCCGGTTCCTCCTTGGGCATGGGGCTTGAGGCAATTTGGGACACCATTGT
>JAPKID020004685.1:0-11542 GCA_026931265.2 Tropidonophis doriae | reverse complement strand
CTTCCCTACTTTATAAATCACCATTACTGTGGAACCGGTGGGCGGTTAGAAAATCTTACTACTAACAGAGATACAAATGTGGGCGGTAGGTATAAAAAGGTTGACTATCCCTGGTCCAGAATGTGGGTGGCCATTGTGTTCTTCTAGCAGCTTTTTTTCTTTTTCTTTGGACTTTTTAATATTGTCCACAGTCATATTTCTTTATGATCCTCCATCCAGGGACTAGCCAGATCTGTCACGTGTAGTTTTTTCTAAGGAGGCAGTTTTTTCTGCCTCCTATGGGTGGTTTAAATTAAATCAAGTTCTTCAGTTTGGTCTGATTATAGCCATAGTGTGCTGCTCAACCTGTCAGTCAAAAATCAGCTAAGGCTTTCAACCAAACAAGATGGTCTGCCTGTGCTTTATAGGATGGCATCGTTGTCAAATTGGTAATAACTGTGGTGGAATGATAGTTGAGAACGCCTAAAGCCTTTGGCATCAAAGCTGACAAAAAGCTTTGATGGCTTTTCTAAATTGTTACTCTTAATCAATTTCCCCCTGTCTGGCATCCCTCTTGCCTCCACTTCATTTTATAATTGCTGAAATACTTGGACAAATTGGCATGACAAAACCGCAAACATGAGCAGGTTTATAATTAATTACAATTTTTTTCACTTAACGCCATGCTGCATTGGATCTTGTTTGCATTACCCTAGAGACTGCTGATCCTCTCCATCAGTGAATAGAAGAATGGAGATGATAAGGTCAAATGCCTGCACTCGTTTTTGTTTCCAAAAGGTGTAGCTGTGTTTTTTCCCCCCTTTGGTTTTGCTGTTGTCTTAAATTTTTCCATTCTTAAGACTGAGCATTTATTTAAAGTGCAATTTTGATGAGTAGGAATGGTAATGAACTCGTCAGGCCTTCTCTATTACAGAACCTGGATGCGTCACACGCTGACCACACCCACCCATTTTAGCAATGGGAAAAAAAGTTGTGTTACGTTACGTGGCGACAACGTGATGACGTGAGTTTGACACCCCCCCATGCTCTATTTGGAAAAAATATCATCCCCAGATTTTGGTAGTAAACCACATACGACATTTCCATTTTTCAACAAAAACAAGCAGTACATGTAAAGAAAAAAAAAGGCGACTTTCTTGCTGCCTCCTTGCCTGGTGAAAAATGCAAGGCAGGATTCCCCCATATTTAACAACGGTGTGATGAACAAAATTCCCTTTACTCACTTTCCCATTTTTTGCTTCCACGCCATTGCATTTTATTTAATTTCTCCTTTTATGAATCGAGGATGCTTACTGTGCAGCAGGAACAAAGTATGTAGACTTTAAAGAGTTCATTTTGTGTAGGTGTAAGAGTAAATATTTAACTGGGAGAAACTGTGTGGTCTGACAGCAATCCAAAATCCTGCAGCTGAATTTCTCAAATGTTAAGGAACTGAGGGACCATTTATAGTTTCTGGATCCTGGATTACACCCCCCCCCCCGCCTGCCCATCCAAACCGAGGCTGAAAGTAGGAATGCAAGTAGAAGAAAGAGGAAGGAAAAAAACACTAGGATACAGAGGCGGTAATGTGCAGGTGGCATGCTTTATTTAAATATCCCAAGGAGGTTCAGTAAAATAGCTTAGAGCTCACTAATAGTTTACTACTTATGAAACTAAACTAAATTTATGTGCAGGGCAAAATGTGATGTTATAGCAACAGTTTACATTTTCTTTAAACTGTGGTTCAGAACTTAGTTGCCCGGACTTGACATTATCTACCTAAATACTAACACTATTACATAATCACTGCATCCATGGAACCTCCAAGGGTTGGCACTGCTTCTGTCCATGAGTCCCTAAACAGCTTCGTTCAATAACGGGATAGCCAGGTGATGTTACTTTTTTTGTAAAGCTGTTCAGGCAGTCATTGGGCCAGAAACAATGCATAGAGAGGCGATGAACAAAATGCTGGCCGCTGACATTTTGTTCCATCTATGGTAAATCAGTCATGAGCAAAAGAAAGTTTCACTTTGATCAGATCCAACATAAGCTATTAGAGTGGGGCTTACAGGAGGGTAAATGCAAACCTCACCAATGGCTTATGTTTCTGATTGCAAATAAATTCATGCACGCAACGGGACGTGCACAGCATCATCTCTTAGGTGTCAGGAAAGGAGTCTTCAACAGGGAGCCTCTCTACCTGTTGAGGCAATCTTAGACATCAACTTTTTGTTGAGGCACCAATATTAGTTCAATGTTGAGCAGGGTATTCGTCCCGTCAGGAACTTTCTCCTACCAACGGTTCCAAAAGTTACATTTTCAAATGTCATAAAATAAATGGTACAAAACTCCATAACCGTTATCGTCGGCTATATACAGTATGTACATGTCAAATGAAAAAAACAACAGGTTTTAAAGTCACATAATGGTGACTATAAATCATAGTGTAGTTTCTAGGATCTTGTTCTCATTCAGGAAGGTATAAAAATACTATTTTAAAAACTATATATTTACAAATCAGTTATTTCAGTCTGCATGAGTCACTTGGCAGAAGTCAAGTGCAAAGAAAATAATGGTACTTTCTACATTGATCGAATGTTAATGTTCACAGTGGCAGAGTCAATGCCAAAGTCATTTTCCAAATTCAGCGTGTAAAGGCCCTCGTCATTCTTCTGAACATCCATTATGATAAACGTGGTTAAATCTTCACAGGTTTCAATATGGAATCTGCCTCCCTGGCTAGAAATATTTTCCCCTCTGCGGGACCAGGTTATTTCAGGAGTCGGTTCTCCGGAGAAAGCACAGGAGATGGTCAGCACCTTTCCTTCCTCAATGGAGATATCACTTGGAAGCGCTTCGATTTTGGGAGGTACCCCTTTGCAATACAAGGAAAAAAAAAAGTTGAAAATTAATTCTCAGTGGAGATTGTGACTTCATTGGGACAGGAGGTATGCTAAAGGAAGTAGCGGGATTTCTCTAGCTCTACGTATAATTGTATTGCTCACCTCTCATACCAGTTTTAAGCAAGCTACTAGTTGAACTCTCCATTTGGGTCAGACTAGATTTCCCCGTTATACTGCTGGAGCTCATCTCTACAAAGGATTCTTTCATGGAAGACATGCTTTTGGCAGACATGCTTGCAAATTTCATTTCAGTCATACTGCTACTGCTGAACGAAGCTTCTTGTTTAGAAGCGGACATTTGAAATGACTCTGAAGAGAAACTCTCCTGCATGCTCGCTTCACCACTTCTCCTCAACACTACCTCTTTTGGAGATTCTTCAATTAGAGCTGTGGAGCATAGCAAACATACATGGAAAAAAAACAACAACCAATGACACCACATTAGCTGGTAAAGACACACATTCTCTATTGACTTTATGAAAAGAGAAACAGGAGTGGCTTGCAATTTGAGGAAAACTGAATCTGGTTTTTGACATAAGGTTCCAATAATGGATAATAATGCAAGGATAAGGTAAGGTAAAGTTTCCCCTCGCACCTATGTGCTACTCTTTCCTGACTCTAGGGGGCGGTGCTCATCTCTGTTTCAAGAGCCAGCACTGTCCGAAGACGTCTCCGTGGTCATGTGGCCGGCATGACTAAATGCCGAAGGCATGCAGAATGCTGTTACCTTTCCATCAAATGTGGTCCCTATTTTTCTACTTGCAGTTTTACATGATTTTGAATTGCTAGGTTGGCAGAAGCTGGGACAAGTAATGGGAGCTCACCCCATTACGCAGAGCTAGGGATTCGGACCGCCGAGCTTCTGATCTTTCTGATCAACAAGCTCAGCATCTTAGCCACTGAGCCTCCACGTCCCAATGCAAGAATACTCTATCTCAAATAAGTTATTATTATATTACAATGAACAGGGCAATATAAATGACTTAAAATTACTCATTAAAAGTACTAAAGAATTGTGGGGGGAAATACTTAGAAGGGTGCTTTGTTTTCCTCATTTATATTCATTGAAAGCATTACAAATACCATAGCTTTCCTTAAATACAAGCCTGTATACAAAGAGATAGCAAACACAAAGTAACCCAATGATTCCTCGGATATGTACAGCCTTATATTTTATCTGAAAACTTTAATACATTTTAAAATCCTGAAGGCTGTGCACCATTTGGAATTTAATATTCTTGAGAGGTTTTTAATCCATTATCACCAGAACCAAGGGGTTAATAGCCAAGATATGTTAGGATATTTGAAAGCTTTATGACAACACTGAGCTGGCATAAAATGTTTTCTTACATATTTATTGTACTCTTATTATTGAAATATAATAACATCCTCATTTATATTGCACTTTTGAGTCAGTATGTAAAGTAATACTTCATCAAAGAATTCATAAAATCAGCTGCTTCTCTTATGTCATCTAAGTCCTAATGCCATTAAAGGAAAATTGGAAGACAAAATAAACTTACAAAGGACAGTCAAGGATGCTGTTGCAGAGCATTGCCCATGAAAATTTTTTGCTTTGACTGTGTATTTTCCACTATCGCTCAATGCAGCATTTTGGATTGCAAGCGAATAAACATTCTTGGAGCGATTTACTTGGATGTTGGATGAGAGCGCAATCTGATAACAGGAAGAGAGGTTTAATTAAGGTCACGTTTAATCCAAGCATGCAAATAAATTTTTTTATGGCTAACAAATAATTACTTACTGGTTGATTATCTTTAAACCAATGAATCTCAGGAGAAGGCTCTCCAGTGACTTCACAGGTAAGTAGCACATTCTGTCCTTCATTAACATTTTGAGATTTTGGTTGAGTGATGAAGGTTGGGGCATTTGAAAGATCTTTGGAAACGTTCATTTCGAAGTGACATTTTATGAAACCATCTTCTGTCTTTCCTTCACAGGTAAGTATTCCTTCATCTTTCTGAGTAGCCTTGTTAATGGTCAATGTATGGTCACTTCCAGATACACCGTATCTATAATCTTCAGAGTTAGCTAACTCTACTCCATTTAGTAGCCATTTTACATCAGAAGCATTGGGAACATTGGCTTTGACAACAGTTCTTTCGCCTTCAGACACTGACATTTTAGTAGTAGTGGCTTTAACTTCTGGATAAGGTTTCTTAATATCTTCAGCTATTAGAGACTTCTTAACAATTTCCTCTTGGACTACTGCCTTTTCTTGAGAAGTCACAGTAGCTTTCTTTTGGGTAGATAATTCAAGGACCTCTTCTTCTTTCTGAACCAGCTTTTGCGTTTTGGCTAAGCTTGATATCTGAGAACTCGTATTTTTGAATGCTTGTCCAGTAAACTGGAAGCTAGTTTTAGATGAGGCACCTTCTCCAATAATCTCACATGTATATTCACCCTGGTCAGAGTCCTGGAGGTTATGGATGTTAAGTTCGTAAGTTCCATCAGATGCATAATGAAGTTTGAAACGATCGTCTTCTTTTAATTTCTTGCCATCTTTATACCAGGATACTTCTTGAACACTTAACACACTGCTCTCAACGGAACAGAATAGTTTTACTTTATCACCCGAAATGTCAACCTTCAGTGGTTGTGTTATCTTGGGAGCCATAACAACTGGCAAGTCTACTTTTTCAGCTGGTGCAGTTTTCTCGCTGATGGTTGATTTTGCTTTGGAGGGGGCAGGAGACGGTTCAGGAGACTTTACTCGCTTTGGAGATTTTACTCTGTCTGGAGATTTCACGTGCCGTTCAGGGGACTTCACCCTTGGAGGTGACGTAACAGCTTTTTCTGGAACCCTTTTTTGTTGAACAGTTAAACTAAAGTGAACTTCCTGCCTTCCTTCAGAATTTTCAACCACAACAGTATAGCTGCCTTCATCTGAGATCTGGACAGAGGAAATTTCAAATGTAGACTTATATTCAGTGCGTGTCACTTGATAACGCCCAGAAGAAGCAAGAACTTGTCCTCCCCGCAGCCATGTCACCGTTGGTGTTGGTTCACCATCAGTGTCACATGAAAATCTCACAGTCTCTCCTTCCGAAACTGTGATTGAGCGGGGTTTTGTTAATATTGTAGCAGGTAGAGTGGTTTTAAATTTCCGGTGCACAGCTTTTTCTTCTATTGATTTTTTCTCTGACACACTGATTTTCTTTTCAGCAGAAGCATGATGTTCATAGGATGATAATGACTCCCTTGTTGCTGTCAGTTCCGACTTGACTTCTCTTACAGAAGAGCTTGCTTCTGTTTCAGAAATTTTCTTAAATGAAGAGATTGCATATGCATCAGTTCTTGTGAGATCAGGAATAACCGTTCTAGGAACTTCCTCATCTCTGCGCTGGGAACTATATGTAGTATAGTCTCCTCCTGTAACATCTAATGTTGCATAGTCCGAACATTCTCCTTTATAGTTTGTAGCCACAACACGGTATGTGCCACTGTCATCAATATGGCAATCAAGGATCTCTAAGGTCAATACACCACTAGTGTTAGTGGAATGTATCTTATGGCTCTCATGGATTTCAACACCGTTATGGTACCATTTCACCTCAGCAGTTGGCTTGGACTGAACATTCAGAATAAATCTGGTGTTTGTGCCACATGGGACACGATGTGACCGCATTCGGAGAGTGATGCGTGGAGCATGATCTAGAGTGAAAGGTTCTTGAGTCAGAACTTCATGTTTCCTTTCCATTGTTTTTTGAGTTTTCAAAGCAGCTTTCATGGACTCATACCTGGAAAATATATCAAATCTTGCTGTCCTTTCAAATCTAGAGAGAGAGCGCTCACTGGTTACTGGACTTGGTGAACGTGGACGAGTTCTTTCTGGCGTGGGAGATCTTCTCTCAGGTTCTTCCACAGGATGAGAATGTGGCCGAATTAATTCTGACACAGGTCGCATCAGTTCAATATAAGTTGGAGAAAGAGAACGTCGCCTTCTGAGTAATCTTGAAGGAGGTGAATATTCCCGATGAACGTGTCTCACCATTTCTATTTCCTCTTCTTCCTCTTTTGATGTGATTTCAGTTATTTCTTTTTCTCTCCTTCTTCTCATCCGTCTCTTTTCTTCTTGTGACATATATTCCAGTTCACTCCTGTATTCAGACAGCCGCTGCGTGGTAGTAACTGGCCGCAAGAGTTCTTCATCTTCTTTCTCAGCCATTATTCTCGCCTTTTGTTTAGGTTGCCTATAAGCTGCTCTGTCGTGACGCTGTCGAAGCTGTGCATAAGATGCCGTTGTGTCTTCTTTTGTGGGTATATGATAGGTTGCATATCTCAACTCTCTCCCCCTGGATACTTCTGCAGCTCTCTGCGCATCTGTTGCAGAGTAATGAAGAGAGGACAATTCAAAGCGTGGAGGGCTTCTGCTTGGAGGTGAAGCAGAAAAGCCTAACTCCAATTCTTCTTCAAGTAGCAGTCTTTCTTCCTCAGTCCTCTTCATGGCCAAGTAATCATCGACAGGCAGAAGTATTTCTTCATCAGAGAGATCACCAAGGGATCGCCTTCTTGGCCGATAATAAAAGTCATAATCAGGAGAGGGTGTGCGACGACGTGCTGGTCTCACTATTTCAAGATCGTCTTGTGACAATTTAGGTATGCGCCACTTAGGTTTGTATTGATCCGAAATGCGTGGCAGTGGCATCACGTAGAATTGTTCCCATCTGGAAAGACGAATGCGCTTGGGTCGCTTCTGAACAATTCTGTCAAGTTTCCCTGGCATTTCATACTGGTCTCTCAGCTTTTTGTACCACTTCATGTCTGACATGGGCACAAATAGTTTGATGTTCTGATCTTCTTCAAGAGCAGTGGTCACGTGCCTGCGGGGCTCTGGGATCTGGTAAGGCATTCGGAGTCTCTTTTCCTCTTTAATTTCTTCCTTCCTCAGCTCAAATTCACCTTTGACAGTTTTTGTGCTTACAGCTGGTTTATACAGGAGAGCAGCTTCTCTCAGAGCTTCCTGGGCTACTTGTGTCAGTGCAACAGTTTCTGTTCTGGAAAGAATTTCTGCCATTCTCACAGTCTTGTCAATTCTTCTCTGTACAACTTTTTGCTTCTCTTCTTCAGTCTTATATTCCCGCTTGACATATCTCAAGCGTTCCACTTTCAAGTAAGCCTGGCAGCTTGTAGAACCAGCACTGTTTGTAGCGGTAACTCTGTAATAGCCACTGTCTTCGGGCAAGGTATCCCTTATATGTAAAGCATAATAATCTAATCCTTCATGTACAACTTCAATATTGGGACTAGCCGAGAGAGGCTGACCATCTTTTTCCCACTTCAGTGTTGGTTTTGGTATGCCAGAGACTCTGATCTCAAAGCAGACATGCTGGCCTTCTTGACATTCAGCATTTGCCAACAGCCTTTTGAACATGGGTCGCAGAGTGGTGTCTTCAGCAGGAGCATGATGAACAACGGTTAGTTTAGCTTTGCAGCTATCCTCGCCATATTTGTTACGTGCCAGCACTGTATATTCAGCATCGTCATCCTCATTAAGATTGTGGATTAGAAGTTGATAAAGACCTTTATCAGTTTCAAAAGTATACTTCCTGTCATCATCTCCCGGTTTGATTTTCTGACCTGATTTGAACCAGGTCACACGAGGGTCTGGGTGAACTGTTATAGTTACTCCAAACCGGATATTTTCACCAACATAGGCAGTTCGGTTATATAGAGGCAAGGTAAATTCTGGGGGCTTCTCCAAAAGTCGCATGGTATCTACTCGGCGCTTCACTCTCTTGACAGTTCGGCATCTGTAATAGTCAGAAACTTCTCTGACACCTTTAACAAATAGTTCTGCATAGGAACTGTCTTCCCCGTAGTCATTTACAACTTTGCATCTATAGGTACCATCATCAGCTCTCGCAATATCTTTGACGTACATTGTAGCTATGCCTTCGTGATAGGTGATTTCATATTTTTCACTGTTTTCCAGTTGCTTTACTCCAAAATACCAGTTCACCTGCGTGGCTGAGTCATAGTTTTCAATTGTGCAGACATATTTGACATGTCCTCCTTCTTCTCCAACAGCATGCATTATTTGACCAGAAAGCGGGCCAATATCAATTGATGCCACTTTAACTTTAGCAACAGTAACTCCCCTCTGAGACCTGACAGCACCTCCCCATGAAATACGGGCAGTTGATATAATGGTAGTCCATTCCTTCTTCACTAGTGTTTGGTAGTAACGCCTGTGTCTTAATGTTTTGATTACTTTAGTGCTGGTTTTCTCAGTTCTCTGCTTCAACCATGGATGGTTAAGAGCTTCTGTAGCAGTCATACGAGATTTTCTTTCTTTTATTAGTAGGCGGTCAATAAAGTCCAAAGCCTCAATACTTATATCTTTGAAGGCTTCATCATCAAAATTGTATTCGGCACTGATGATGTTTTCAACTGTCTGCTGGTTTGTTTCAGCAAGGAAAGGATTCAGGCCACTTAGAAGTATATACACTAGAGTTCCAAGAGACCACATATCTGTGGCTGTGCTAACCAAATCATGCTGATGGACTTCAGGGCCATAATATTCAGGAGAAGTAAACTGAAGCCTGAAATTATCACCGGGTTTCAGTTGTCTTGCCTGGCCAAATTCAATCAGTTTAATTGTAGAACTTCTTCTTGTGAAATAAATAATGTTTTCAGGCCTGATATCAAAGTTGCCGATGCTGTGACTGTGTAAGAATTCCAGGGCTTCACATACTTGGCGTACATAGCTTACAATTTCTCTTTCATTAAGTTCAAAACCAGGCATGCTCAATCTTTCAAAGATGTCAACTCCAGAGATGAATTCAGAGATCATGATCAACTCTTCTAAGCTTTCAAATGATTCATGAAGATACAGAATATTTCTGTGTCTAGCAATGTTTAGGATAGAAATTTCTTTCTTTACTAGCACTTGATCGGCCCCTTTAACTTTGACAAACTTAGCCAGGTAAGTCTTCTTGGAAGCAATCTCAACGCACCGGTGAACAATTCCAAACTGCCCACGGCTGAGTTCTTCAGCAATCATGTATCTATCGTAGAGTTCCTTTGTAGAAGAATGAGCTGCCTTGGTTGTGGTGACTTCTCTGGCCTCATCAACTTCTTCATCATAATTAAGTACTTTGGTCTTATCTTCTTTGGTTATAACAGAGTCTGTTGGTTCAGAAGGCTGACTCTGCCCAAACTTATTTTCTGCTATGACACGGAAGACATAGCTTGTCTTACCAAACAGATTTACTACAGTGTATCGTGTATCACGAGCTTGGCCGACACGGATCCACCTTTCGGCTGTTGTAGCCCGTTTCTCAACGGTATAATGTGTGACTCTACTTCCGCCATCGTTGGCTGGAGCATTCCATGTTAAGTTGACAGAATCCCTTGAAACCTCACTTGCTTTCAATCCTCTTGGTGCATCGGGTACGTCGGCGACATCTAATTCAACTGTTTTCTGATCAATACCAAATCTGTTCCTAGCACAGACAATGTAGAAGCCGGCATCTTTTCTGTCCACACCATTAGGGAAAACAAGAGATGTGAAGGATCTCGTAACAATAACTTGGTAATGTCCATTTGTGTCAATGAGATCTTGCCCCTTCTGCCAAGTGATCACCGGATCAGGCTTGCCGCTGAATGGAATTTTGATGCTAATAACTTCACCACGGAGGGCATGAACAGCTCCCATACCTTCCAGATTTTTAGGCAGGTGAATCTTAGCAGGAACTATAAAAAAAAAACACAAGAAATATTAAATTAGCAAACTGAATACCATTTAACATATTTAATTTTGTTTTTAAGAGAAGAAAACTGATTCTCAGGGGTTTGGGCATTTTTGCAGCTTAAATATTTGAAATTTGCTTTGTTCCATAAATTGTTTCCATTGCCAATCATCAAAGAGTGTCATTCATATTATAATATTTGGAGATGATCCACACAAAGTGCAGCTTTCAGATATTTTGGTAGAGCTTCTTACTATCTACATACATCAAAGAGATTTATCTAATAGCATGACAGAAAGTTCATTGAAATATTTCACAGGCTCCATGCTAAAATTATGAGTGCCAATTTGGTCATAACTCAACTTTTCTATGTTAGAAGCAGTTGTGAGATAATTGTTGCTTGAAAAGGATGGTACAACATGTAGCAATTGTTTTAAAAATGTGATCCATATCGGGTGTTTTTAAATTATAAAGTTCATTTTTCAAACTACTGAATATTAGTCTATAAAGCCTGCTATTTAGATGAGACTCCATGCAGTAGTATCATGTCTGAAAGCTAATCTAACCCTAACTCTGTTAGCGCTGAAATTATTGGACAAAGATCATAAATATAAAAGTCAAATTGAAATTGGATTTTTGTCCATTAGCCTGCATTTAAAATTTTAACAAAAAATGATTGTAACTAAAAAACCTCACACATAATTTACCTTCAACATCTAAGGAGGCAGTTCCAGAAACAGATCCTCCTTGGTTGGTTGCTCTCACTTGGTATACGGTAGCATCATCGTCTGTTACATTTGTAATCACCAGTTGATGATATCCTCCCTTAAATTCTTGTATCTTCACTTTTTCACCATCTGGCATAATCTCCTTGCCCTGCCTGAACCATTTTACAATAGGTTTAGGGTGACCGGTGACTTTACAGACAAATGTGGCATGACCTCT
>JAPKID020004684.1:0-11542 GCA_026931265.2 Tropidonophis doriae | reverse complement strand
TTGGCTGACTTAGGTGCTATGTCTATTCATTGGCTGACCTTGTTCCCATGTCTCTCCCAGTCATGAATATTTTAACAGGGTGTTCTCTACTCCAACAGGCTGCATCCCTATTAGTTAGTTGGCATATCCATGTCTTCAAAGGCCTTTCAAACGACTAAAAGGGTGGGATCTGATCTGATCTTGGGAGGGATTAAAAGAAGGGGAGCTTCGATTGCACAGTTATGATTGCCATCTTTTGAGGCCATGTCATTTGGGGAATTTCACTGGAGAAAGCAATTATGTTGGGAAGAGTTAGCGATAAAAGGCTGCCAAACAATACAGCGGCTGGACCCCATCAAAGCTGGCACCAGCCCAGAGCATAGGAGAATTCAAAGAAATAGTGGAAGACCAGGAGATGTGGAGAGACCTGGCCCACAAAACTGCCAAGAGTTGGACACAATTCAATGATATCGTCCTTATCATCATCATCATCACTATCATCATCACGATTGATTGCCATCTTGCTATTTTTATTTTCATCCAATCAAAGTAATTGAATTGAGAAGACCAGTGTAATAAATCAAACAATATTTGATAGTCCTGTTTTGACCTAGGCTTCCCGAGAAAGCATAAATCTCAAACCTAGTCCCCCAAAACCCTCTTTTATTTAGACGGCTGTATTCACAGCCTGTAATGATTCACAAAATATTTCGACAGATGTCTGCTTGAGTCGACACAGTCTTTCAGGGTAATGTTGATAAGTACCCACCTTTATCTCCCTTCAAATGCTGCCACAGACCTAATTGCCAATTAGTTTAGCAAGGCCAAACATAGCACAGAGTCAAACAGGACTTCTCAAAGCTTGAACTGACTAGATTTATTTATTTATTTATTAATCGGATTTATATCCCGCCCCATCTCCCCTAGGGGACTCAGGGCGGCGCACAGAAATATAAAAATATAAACAATACAATACAAAGCATTTAAAAATAGATTAAATTAGAGTCTGTGCTAAAATTTAGATTAAAAGGGTTAAAATCAAATCAAATTAAAACTATGTCTGTTAAAACTAAGCCAGGCCTCTTGAAATAGATGAGTCTTTAATGCCCGGCGGAAGAGGCGTAGTTCCGTGATGATACGAAGGTCGGGGGGAAGGTCGTTCCAGAGGGCAGGCCCCACCACAGAGAAGGTTCTTCTCCTGGGGGTCACCCATCGGCATTGTCCAGCGGATGGCACCCTGAGGTGGTCCACTCTGTGGAAGCAGACAGGTCTAAGGGAGGTATGTGGTAGGAGGCGATCCCACAAATAACCAGGTCCCGTGCCATGGAGCGCTTTAAAGATGGTTACTAACACCTTGAAGTGCATCCGGAAGGCCACCGGCAGCCAGTGCAGCTCGCGCAGGAGAGGTGTTACATGGGAGGTGTTACATGGGAGGTGTTAGATGAACTAATTGCTTCCTGCAAGGGTTCATATCCGTTTGCTCCTCTTCTATGTCTTATGGGAGGGGGCCAATCATCTCCAAGCCTTACTCCCGAGTTGCCCTTATTTTCTTAATTGTACTTGCCTTCTGGCAGCTCTGCGCATGCACACACTGGAAACATGCCTCACTGATGCCAGACTCCGGAGGTCCTGGAGGCAGCACACTACTACCAGATGGCCCTGGCCGCCTCTCTGCCTTTGACACACAGTCCTCATCTGAGTTTTCCCCAGACCCCAGGGCTGGGCCATGTTCCTCCCCAACGGCTCCGCAGGCAGCCGGCAGACAACAAGTCCTGATTTCCTCTCATCATTCCTGCTATTCCTGAGATTTCAGGTAATGGGGATCAATTCTACTATAGACAAAACAGCAACATCATGCCAAGTTGAACCATGCCTGTAGAAAAGGAAGATGGCTCTGTATCACAATGAGCACCTACAATCTTTTCACTCAGTACAAAGTTCAATTGGTCTTCATCTTAATTTGTCGTTCTCTTTGCTTCATATTGGGGATTTAGTATATTGTGAAAGCCTATGCTATTTACCTAGCTTAATGTACTGTGGGAATCCAGAATGGAAGGTAATTCATTATCCAATTAATGTTTTATGGGAATGCAATCTAAGAGTACAATTCTATCAATTGAGCTTGGTTCTTTCTTGCAGGCATTTTATTACCCAACTAGGTGACATCATCAGTGCTATAAGGGAGTTGGGTTTGCTCTTTGTTTATATACTATGCCTTGTTAGTATAGATGGGCATTTTCTTGTTGATTCCTTGATTAGGCTGTTGCTTACTACTAGTTGTTTGTTTGAGTTTGTAATTCCTTGATTGGGGTATTTTGTTTACTATCTAATTGTTGATCTAGTGTTAATCCTGATGTTTATCTAAATGATGGTTGTTAGCAAAGAGGTAATAAGAAGATAATGAAATGTCTCCAAGAAAAGAACCAAGTTCAGAGAGTACCAAGGATCCCACACTCCAACCTTGAGCTACAAATATTCTCTTCCATAGGGAGCACTATGAAAACTTTATTAAATTCCAGAGTGAATGTCAGGTGAGACCAAAACCCAGACCACGCAAATGGCACAGCCTGTCATACATCAAAAACATTTTGAAAGCTATAGAACACAGCTTCTGAGATCTGCAAGTGGGTATCACATACTTCCCAGAGGCTACCATACACAGACAAATTATGCATTGTAAAGATTGCTGGGAATTCGGAGATACATCCAGTGTAATCTATTGAATCCCCTGCATGGACTGTGACTATGTAGGACAGACATGGAGAGGAAGCTAAGCACCAGATTGCAAGAACATAAACGAGCAGTCAGATGAGACACCGAAAGTCATTGGTAGGAATGAACAAGGATTTTCAACTTGGCAGCTACTAAGATTGTTGGTTGAGCAGGCCCAAAAACAGCCAGGAAAGGGATTGAAAACAGGCCTCTCATCAGTCAACAGGAGTGCTGATTTACCACCAGTTTATCAAGTACTAAGAAGGGGAGGACAGGTTAGCCCAAGCAAAGAACAGCCAATGACTTAAAAGCCAGCCATCAACACACCCCAATCAGCATCTAAAAAACCCAAATATAACAGGCACCATATGTATACCACACACAGAACAGCATACATTTTGCTAGAGAGAGTTTTCCTGAAGATGATCTCCAGCATGGATCCAAAAGCTCGGAAGATAAAACCTCTGGCCCTGATGAGCGACCCAGATTGGATCCGGCAGCATTATCCTGGGACACACATATTCACTTTCATTCATGAGAGACATCAAAATATAACTCTATTTAGCAGTGGTGGTTAACCTTTTCGGCACCAAGTTCCAAAACTGGAGCATGTGCGTGTGCACATGTGTGCTGGAACACTGGAGCATCAGAACCTGATAGAGTGCAGCTGGCTGGTGTGCATGCATATGGCGGCCATCTGCTCTTTTAGGTTCTGTCGCATGAATACGCACTGGCCAGCTGATCCAGCATGCATGCGCACTAGCCAGCTGCTCTCTTCTTTGCAGACCTGTTAGCTGGTGCGCATGTTCATGCTGGAACCTGAAGGAGAGCCACTGACCAGTGCACATGCATACCAGACAGCTGGCCAGGGTGCATGCACATGAGAACCCAAAAGAGCAGCTGGGGATGGCTCCCATGCCTACAGAGAGGGCTCTGCGTACCACCTCTGGCACGCATGCCATAAGTTCACCATCACAGCTATATAGGAAGTTGCAAAACACCCCAAGAAGAGGATGGAAAATAAAGAGATGAGAAAGAAAATGGTGTTGTAACTGGAGAATGGACTTTACTGTGGTATCGAAGAAGACGGAGGTTGCCTTTAAAGTCAAAGCATGTGGCGGGTTAAACTAATGCACAACCCCTCCTTCTGACATTTCTCTCTCTCTCTCTCTCTCTCTCTCTCCTCCCTCCCCACCGTGTTGCGATCCATTTAAAAAAAAAAAATCACCCCTGAACATTTGCTTCTTTCTTCTCTTCCCGGGAAGCCAATTGCTTTGATTGCAGCGATACAAGACTGCGGAGATGGCTTGCCCTTGCCTGCGAAGCAAATGGAACGTGCTAATAGAACTTATCACATTACCCGATGCAGAAGTGCCATAGCTCATTACTCTAAGATAAAGGGATATCATTGCGGACGGGAAGCAGGATTGACTTTCGAAGGCCCAACTTGATGATGATTTAATCAACTGCTCTCTTTCACTTCTCATCTCCGCGCCTGTCGGTTTCGCAGGTGCGGTTTAAATGAGACACTCCGAACGGGAGAGCAGGGAGAGAGATTGCCGTCATTATTTCTCCCGAAAGGAAGTATGCAAATCCTCGACAGGCAGATTGCGTTCATAATGGCCCCAGTAAAATAGAAGGGGGCACACTTGACAGGTGAGGGCAAGTTATTTGTACATCTTTAAAAGAAAGCAACTGTCCTCATTTAAACATTGGCCATAAAGAGAAGAAGGAGAGGGAGGAAGAGCAGCCAGAAAAAACAGCAGCGGCCTGCAGAGGGGAATGGAGAGGGAGTCTTTGAATACCATGTTACGATGGATCCAACTGAAGCATTGGGTGTATGGCCTTTCGACAGATCTACCATGCAGGAGAACAGCAGGCTGAGATGGAAGGTGGAGTTAAACGTGTCATCAGTTTGGAGTCGTTGCATTGTCACAAGAGACCCAAGTCCAGCCCCCCATAAATTCTTTTGACCTTTACGTAGAGCCATCTTAGCTTTAAACTTTACACAGATTCTTATGTGTAAAGGTAAAGGTTCCCCTTGCACATATGTGCTAGTCATTCGCGACTCTAGGGGGCAGTTCTCATCTCCATTTCAAAGCTGAAGAGCCAGCACTGTCCGAAGATGTCTCCATGGTCATGTGGCTGGCATGACTAAATGCCAAAGGCACATGGAACACTGTTACCTGCCCACTAAATGTGGTTCTTATTTTTCTACTTGCATTTTTATGTGCTTTCGAACTGCTAGGTTGGCAGAAGCTGGGACAAGTAACGGGAGCTCACTCCATTATGCAGCACTAAGGATTTGCAGCCAAACTGCTGACCTTTCTGATCGACAAGCTCAGTCTCTTAGCCACTGAGCTATATGTATGTGTATATTATATAATCTGTTATATATATTTTTACAAAGCCACTACGGATAGCCCTTGACTTACAACAGTTCATTTATTGACCGTTCCAAGTTATTTTCAGTCATCCCGAAAAGAGTGACTTATGAGTTTTTCTACACTTACAACCATTGCAGCACTCCCATGGTCATAAGATCGAAATTCAGACACTTGGCAACTGGGTCATATTTATGATGGTTGCAGTGTCCCAGGGTCACCTTTTGTAGCCTTCTGACAAGCAAAGTCAATGGGGAAACCAGATTCGCTTAACAACCGTGTTACTACCATGTTTCCCCGAAACTACAACATGTCCTGCTAATAAGGCCATGCCACATTTTTCCTCATGGGCAAAAATATAAGCCCTCCCCAGCAAATAAGCCCCCTAGACAACACCTTCCCCCCCTCCAGCCAGGCAGAGCATTGGTCACCGACCTAGCGGTATCCCGAAGACGCCAAGCCCTGTGGTGCTCTGCCCGCTCCCCCCCCCCAGCTCCCACGGCTTGGCAAATTCGGGATACCCCTAGGTCAGTGCATGGAGTTCTGCCCAGCTGGAGAGGGGGTTGCGCAAGCGCCTACTCCGCCCCACAGCTTGCATGCCTCCCAGCCTCACCATGCCCTTGGCCAGCTCTCTTTGCAGAACTAGGGCCCCGCCACCTCCGAGCTCTGAGTAAAACTTCTTCTTTGGCTTCCAAACTCCAGAGTGTGTTCTATGGTTATGTCTGGCAGCCTGCCCATAACCATAGAGCACACTCCTAGAGTGGCTGCTGCTGGAAGAATCAGAAGCTGAGTTCCGGAGTTTGGAAGCTGGAGAAGTTTTACTCAGTGGCAGTGCCCTAGCGGTGGCAGGACCCTGTAAAGACAACTGGCCAAGGGCATGGTGTGGCTGGGAGGCATGCGAGCTGGGGGCGGAGCTAGCGCTCACACAACCCCTCTCCAGCCGGGCAGAGTTCCATGCAATGACCTAGGAGATATCCTGAATGTGCCAAGCCACGGGAGCTGGAGGGCGGGCAGAGCGCCACATGGCTTGGTGCCTTACGGATACTCCCTAGGCTAGTGAATGGTGCTCTGCCTGGCTGGTTAGGGGCTTTGCTGGGTGGCTGCTCGTGGGCATGGTCAACTCATGGTTGCTTTGCCCGAGGCTGTGCCTGGCTCTTCAGGAGCCCCGTCACAAGGGAGCAGCCGCCCAGCAACCCCAAAACAATAAGCCCTCCCACTCTAATAAGCCCAAGGCCATATTTCGTGGGTCAAAAAAATATAAGACCCTGTCGGATTTTTGGGGAATTTTGGGCTCCATTATGATCATAAGTTGAGGACTACCTGTAGTGTTTTGGAGTTGTTGTTTTTAAATGGTAAAAATGTCAAACAGTTGCCATCTTTCAATAATCAATAGCTGGAGAACCCCCCAACAACAGGACATCAAATAACAGGACATCAGAGGAAGCAGCGCAGCATTTGCCGTGGCTCCTCGTACCTTACCTCGTTTCTCGATTTCTGCTCGCAGCAAGGCCTCCATGCTGTCAGCCTCAGCAATGTCTAGTGGCACGTCCCCGTCACTGTTCACCGCAGCAATGTTGGCACCATGGTCCAAGAGGTATCTGGGCCAGACAGCGAAGCCCAATCAGATCCATGGGCAACCCAGATCCCATATCAGGCCTACCATCTCTATGCCCCCAGCAGAAGGGCTCATCTAAGATGCTTGTTGTAAACAGCTTCCTGCAAAGCTTGATCTGGGTCACCTAGTCTGCTTGGGTGCCAAGTACAGAGTTCAAAGACTGTAGACTTTAAGACTTATACCCTGACTCACCTTCTCGGGCAAAACTCCCCCTCCCCTTTTACTGAAGATGAATGTCAAGATATAGCCAAACTTTACAGCTTTTCTTGAAAGTTCCCACAATAAATGCAGCCAGGACTCTCCCTCTTCAAACAGGATTGCCTAAGGTTACAATCCCCCAAATGCATCCAGTCTCATCCACTGACTGCGAAATGCACCAGCTATGATTAGGAGTGTCTCGCCAGAGTTTCTCCAGCTGAGAAATCCAACGTTGTATTAGGATAGTTGCCTGAAGGAGCTCAATGACTAAGTGGAAGGTGAGAAAGGACACACTGCAATCACTTGTACCGAGAAGAAAGTACAATATCTGTGGTTCTAGGAAATTTAGGCAAAACCCCCACACACAAACACCCCCTCCTCTCCCTCCACCCAAACTTACTGTGCAATCTCATTGTAGCCACAGGAGGCAGCAACGTGCAGTGGAGTCCAACCTTCATTGTCTGCCTGGTTTACCTCAGCTCCATTTTCTACCAGAAATTCAACTACTTCCATGTTTTCGTCAATGCAGGCCTGGAAGAATCAAAACGCTTCCTTATCATGCAAATCCAACCCCATCTTTTGCCCCATTTGTAATACAAAAGTCTTCATCTCCTTCAAGACAAAAGTCCATTCCAAGTGCCCCTCATCAAATTCATCACCCTCCCTTCCTTCCCCAGTGCTATAAACACGCACCCCATTGTAACATTTTTGCAGCGTTTTGGGCCGAGCAGGGTGGAAGATGGCTAAAACGGCAACCTTTGAACAGGGAAATGGAACACGGTAAAGGCGCAACAGATTTTGCACTAGGGAGCTGGACTGTAAAATCAAAGTCCCTGGGAATTTTGTAATATTTGTCTTGCTTGGAGTGCAGCTGGTGGTGGAAAATAGGGCAAGTACATTGGACCAGGAAATAAACAAGGTTTTCAAGCAGCAAGAGGATTGTGGCTAGGGCACAACTACACAATAGACCACAGAACAAAATCTCTGGCACAGAATGTTTTGAGGAAAAAGTGAACAGGCTACTAAGATGGGAATGAAATATGGGGGTTATTGGGAAGGAGCCTTGGGAAGGTAACCTAACCAAGCGATGGAAACTCTTTGGTCCTCCAGAGATTTCTTAACAATCCCTAATAAACCCATCTGGAATGCCCAAAGGAGAGAGATGCTAGGACTATTTTTGAGCAACAAGAGAACTATCTAAATTCAACTACCCCGTGTTTCCCTGGAAATAAGGTAGGGTCTTATTTTCTTTTGACCCCTGAAATAAGCACTTGGACTTATTTTCGGGGAGGTTTCATTATTTTTGAGGTGCAGGAGGCCCCTTAACCTCAGCCTGCAGATCAGCTGATTCAGAGAGGGCTGGAAATGCTGCCTCTCTTTCTAGCACACTCTTGCCAGCCCTAGTATCGCTGGGCCTGAAGCTCTTTTTGCGGCCGCCACTAAGACAACGGCCGTGATAGCTAGGGTTTGCGATAGCGGTCTCCATGAGACCGTTCCATGTGGATGGCAGGGGTGTGTGGGGCATGTTCTCCTCCTTTTCCCCACAGAAAATGGCGGGGACTGGCTGCGCATGTGTTTAAATATTTTAACAAAGGGCTTGTTTTCAGGGGAGGGCTTATTTTAGCGCATGCACGCAAAAGCCTGATTGGACTTATTCTCCAGGGAGGTCTTATTTTGGGGAAAACAGGATAGAAATCTCAATAAAATAAAAAATAAAATAAAAATAATAGGCGAGAAAACAAAACCTGAACCAACGTAGGTAGTCCTTGATTTATGACCACAATTTGGATGAGAATCTGGATTGTTGAGCAAAGCAATCATTACATGAGTTATCATGTCACTGTTTTGCCCAGCGACTACAGTATTGGCCCTCCTGGTTGAGGTCATTAAGTAATCTTGTGAGTTGTTAAATGGAGTTCCAAGGAAGGGGAATTTGGGAGATGGGACACTAGGGGACGTTGTGGGAAGCCCAGCTCAGGACACCCGAGTGATCTTTTTGCTCAGGAATTTGGAGCTAAAAATCCTCCATTTCACTCCAGGAGCAGAAAACATCCTTTCATTAATTCAAACTATTGCTAATAGTTTGAAATCATAATTCAAGGACTACCTGTAATGTTCAAGTGAGGAGACCTGGATGTTGAAGTGACCCTCAGATAAATTAGATTACAACCTCCATTATTTCTAAAGGTAAAAGTTCCCCTCGCACATATGTGCTAATTGTTCCTCACTCTAGACGGCAGTGCTCATCTCTGTTTCAAAGCTGAAGAGCCATCAGTGTCCAAAGACATCTCTGTGGTCAGGTGGCTGGCATGACTAAACAGCAAAAGCGCAAAAAGCTATTAACTTCCCACCAAAGTGGTCCCTATTATTTTACTTGCATTTTTACAGGCTTTCAAACTGCTAGGTTGGCAGAAGCTGAGACAAGTAACGGGAGCTCACTCTGTTACGTGGGACTAGGGATTCAAACCACTGAACTGCCAACCTTCCGATCGACAAGTTCAGCGTCCCATTATTCCTAGGAAAAGCCCGAAGGGCATCTGAAAAGTATCAGACTGGGAACATCTGTACTACTGAAGCACAGCTTGTACTTACAGGGGAAGGGAAGTTGCCATTACAACTATTGCCATTATACTATTATAAGATATATTTTTTTAAAAAAAAGTTCATGTGCACATGCAAATGGCAGGGGTCTCCAACCTTGGCTGGCTGCAGAATTCTGGGAGTTGAAGTCTGCCAAGCTTAAAGCTGCCAAGATTGGAGACCACTGAATTGGAAGGCTTATCTCAAGTCTGAAGCCTATACTAAACTTGATATGGACACTTGGAGATGCTTTCCCCTTTACAAAGGCTCACTACACATCCTCTCGATCTGACTTCTAGCCATGAGGAACTAGAATAGAATTCTTCAACCTACCAAACTTCTCAACCCACCTGCATAGTGCTGGAAAAGAAAACTTAAAACTTTATTTGTGAGGTAAGATATGTTATTTATTTATTGCTTCCTAATTATATCGTTCACATTTTTCCAATATTTATTAAGGTGCTAATTCTCAAAGGGCTCCTTTTGCGCCTCACACAAGATATGCTGCAAGAGGGTATTACATATGTAAAAAAGAAAAAAAAGAAAAACCCCACCACCTAATCACAGGAGATTTCAGCATCTACCAAAACTTGGAGATGAGGGGGAGGGAGGGAGAAGGAAGAAAATTGGACCAGTAAATCTTTGATGTCTCTTCTAATGTCAGGAAAATGCAGCTGTGCTACTTTTCTTCTTTCAGGCACAAAAGACTTCAGAATTGAAGGCAGCTGCTTTTGCTCATTGCTTTCATCTGCCTTTAATAACAGGTTTTGGATCTGCAGTCAAGCCATGAAAAATAAAACCGACTGGAGCAATAACAGCAGATGGGTGTATGATATCAAAGAGTCACAGAAGTGGAGACATTCTTCTTCAAAAAAAGAAGAAAAATTGAGGATGTTGAGGGAGGGGGAATGGATAGGTTCAACTTGAGGATCTTCTCAGAAAGCCAGTTAAGGAGAAAAGGTCTCAGGGCTCTTTAGAGGCTGGATGGATTGTTTTGCACCCTTTAAAACATGAGCCCGTCCTGCCTTTTTTGGTGCTGTCTGATTTCCAGCAACTCCCTAAGGACAGGAGCAAGTTTGCTGAATGCGTCAATCCAGGCCACCATCCAGGAGAAAGAATAAGTGGAGTAGCCACCCTGCCAGGGATAGCCAATGCATTTTGGCTCATTCCAATGTGCTACTGTTCTCACACCTACATCTACAGGTAGTCCTTGACTTACAACAGTTTAGTTTAGTGACCACCCAAAGTTACAATGGCACTGAAAAAAGTGACATGACCGTTTTTTTCAGTCTGATGACCGCTGTGATCACATGGTCAAAATTCAGACTCTTGGCAAGTGACTCATATTTACGACGGTTCCAGAGTCCCAGGGACATATGATCACCTTTTACAATCTTCTGACAAGCAAAGTTCATCGAGAAACCAGATTTGCTTGACAACCGTGTGGCTAATTTAACAACTGCAGTGATTCACTCAACAATTGTGACAAGATTGTAAAATGAGGAAAAAAATCACTTTTAACTATTGTCTCACTTAGCAACAGAAATCTTGGGCTCCATCATTTCTCTATGGCCAATCTGATCCATGCCACAGGTAGAAGTGCTGATTTTTGAAACATAAATCCTGTGAGCTTTCCTAGATCTAGGCTACAAAAATCCAGATAGCCCTTATATGGCAGCAAATGTCTCTAGATTTCTGTTCATCTCTGCAACCGCCTGATGGTCTTCTGGATTTTTGATAACCACTAGATAAGCTATGTGGTAGAGAAAAATAAATATTAAGCCCTTTCAAAAACAGGGACTACCTTGTATCATAAGGATGCTGTAGGTAGTGCATTCCCCACTTAGGTGACCTAAACAGTACACAATGCTATTCCAGAATGGCTGGATTTATGCACACATCATGGTCAAAGCAAACCACATTTATAGAATGGCTGTATGATATGGTACACTTTACAGCAGGGGTCCCCAACCTTGGCAATTTTACCACTTGTAGACATCAACTCCCAGAATTCCAGCATGCACCGGCTAAGAAAGTCCACAAGTGGTAAAGTTGCCAAGGTTGGAGACCCCTG
>JAPKID020004683.1:0-11542 GCA_026931265.2 Tropidonophis doriae | reverse complement strand
AAAGAGCTGCCATCGTCACCCGCTGCTCAACCCGGAAGCCGACTTTGATCTAATTTGACTAAGTATCTAAAACCTGGACTAAATTATTGTAAATGAACCAAAGGAAATTGAGATTCATGTATTTCTTCTCTCCTACAATCATCAAAACTGCTATAACTATAGATTCCTGTTTTATATGGACTTGAAGAACTGGTAATTCTGTTTTGAGTTAATTATAATAAAACAGGATGCTGTGTTTATCATGAGATTTTTTTTAAAAAAAATCTAGACTAGGCCTTCTTTTGCTTTCCTAAGATAGAACTGTAGTTAGATGGCTACATTTTGAAATAAGTTTAAAACTAGGGTTGAGTAGCTACTAATTATGGTTATAGAGAATCAATAAAAAAGAAGTACGGCTATGGGAAGAGAAACTGATTATTGGAGAAGCATAAAAGTAAAAAATGCATGTTTTTCTTTGGTTACCAGATTGCTCCTTTAAAACATACTTTTTGAAAGGAGCAAAAAGTACAACCTTTAGAAAGGGTGTGTATTGTTGCAGAAAAGGCTGTCCTTGGTCCTTTCAGACATTCATTACTGTTTGGGACCTACAATATGTCCTTTCTGCCAGACTAGGATGGGTAGATATGATTGAGAGAGAAATGGTCACTCAAATATTTTAGTTCTTATATAATTTTATTTGTGTTAGTTGGCTTTTAATGAAGTTTGCCATTATCTTTTACATTTGTTTTTTTGATAATTTTCATATGCTGTCCAGAGTCATACTGTCTGAATTGGGCAGCTATATACATGCTCCCAGTAAATAAACTTTTGAGTTTAGTATTACACTAAGGTATGTGATTGATTTGAATGTGTTTTGCATGTTGCATCACATAGTTGTGGCTTGTTCAATAAATCATGGCTAAATAAACAATAAAGAGATGGTTTAGTATAGTAGTTAAAGATACTTGGCTAGAAACTAGAATACTGTGTGAATTCTAATGCTGTGTTAGATCCAAAGCCATCTGGATGATTATTGATATGTCACATTCTTAGTCCTAGGAAGAAAGCAGAGGCCAATCACTTCTGAAAAATATTGCCAACAACACTACATGGATTTAATTCTACTTGTTGCAAGCCAGTTGAGAAATACACAAATGGTGATCATGTAATTGGAACATAGCAACAGTAATAAATGTGAAAATTGATTGTAAAGCTATTTTTTAATACTGTTGTAACTTTGAACAGTTATTAAATGAGGCAGTCAGTAAGCATGGATTATCTGTAGTTGGAGATTTAAAAAGTACCAGGGGACATCATGTATGCAAACTGGATGACAGATTAGTATTTTTTTTAAACTTAAAAAATACTGCGTTTCCCCAAAAATAAGACACTCTTTTTTTTTTTGCCACCAACAAAAGTACCAGGTCTTTTTTGGGGGGCGGGGCAGTGTTATCCACTGCCTCACCTCACTTGTGTGTGTCGCCCCCGGCTTTTTGCTTTTTTCTTTCAAAGGCCTTTAGGAATGTCTTTATCTAGCAATGCCAATAAGGATTTCCTGAAGGCCTCTGTAGCCGATAACAGAGCTTTGGATTGATCTGGAACTCTGTTATCAGCTACAGAGCCCTTCAGGAAAGGCCTTTAGAAAAGGCCTCTTTAACCACTAACAGGGCTCTAGATCGATCTGGACCTCTGTTATCGGCTACAGAGGGTCTAGGAACCTTGCCGGCTGCAGCAAAAATGAGCTGAGGTGTGCATGCAGTTACCCTAAGGTAAGTAGTATGGCCCCAATCCCCACCCTAGCTTAATTTTTACCTGTGCACCCTGGAGTGGGTGGAGTCTTAAGTAGAACTTATTTTGGGGGTAGGGCTTATATTGGGCATAAGTGTAAAAATCAAGCTAGGACTTATTTTCTGGAAAACATGTTACTAACAAAATATTGCTAGACTTACTGGAGCTTCTGCTCTTAAATGATCTAAGAGTTTTAGAAAGCAGCTTCTGATACAATATTTATGGGGAAATAAGATGGACTTCTGAACAATGACTTTTTGGGTTATGCAGAGCTGAATGGGTAGTGAAGACTCTGAAAATTGACATATCAAGTAATCAATAATGAAGTTGACATCCCATTTTTCTTTTTTAAAATATAAGCAATGAAAGTTTTTTCTTTAAAATGCAATGCATTGCAATTATTCTAACTGTAATCCTATGCAGATCAATAGAAATAAAATACTCAATAGATTTACCTGGTGGAGATTAGAAACAAGCTGTAAATATTCATTGTTTTACTTTGCAGCAGTGTAAGAATCTCTGAACAGGAAGATGATCTTAGTTATTTGACAGCATTCTCAATGATTAAGAAAAGGTTTTGCTTTTAATATTTGAGATTATCACAAAATATGGGTATTAAACATTTTAAAATTAAAAAATGAAATATAGACTATAAAGTTATTTCAATAAAATCTTGAGATTCTACATTAAGGTTTTTATTTATTTTTTTCCTTTAAAGGTAGACTCAAATTTAAGATCACTTCTGAAAGAGAATATTGTTAGATGACACACCAATTAAATATTAATTTAAGAAAATTAAATTTTCATATTTCACTCTTTAGCTTAAAATAACAGTTTATAAAATAATAAAAAATAAGGCAGGCTTTAAGATTGCAATCAAAAAGTCATGATGCAGAAGATTAGGGGGATAGGACATTATAAAATATTTCTTTTAATGATTTGTTGCTTGCAACATACTACCTTGACTTTTTTCTCTATTTTTTAAATGTCCTTGAACAAGCTTTCCCTTTATAATCTGATTTAGTCATGTAGAAATTTAGCAAGAAAGGATATTATGTATGATCATCTTAATGAGCGCTTATACTTTATAGATATTCATTATAAATGTTAAAATTCCTATTTTAAAAATTCACATTGAAAAGTTTTGCTAATATCTTATTTATTTCAGTTTTAATCAGTTTATTACAGTTTTAAATAATAGTTTGGGAAAATGTGGTTCAGTATGATACACAGACTTCTTGTTGTCTGCCAGCATTATTTCACATAATGCCTAAAGAAAACATTCTTGAAAAGTAAAATGACATGATAAGCAATTGAAGACCAATTTTTGTATTTGTGGTTGCCATCACGTTCCCCTGCCCCAATTCAAAAGGAAGGAAGAAACAGCCCTTTGTTAGCATGGATGGCTTGGCATGACCCCCATTGCTAAGAGTGACAAATAAAGGAGGAGAAAGTGAAAATACTGGCAGAATAATATAATAGTGAACTTTGAGGCAGTCCAAATGAGAAAGTAAATGTGTTTATATATGTTTTTAAATGCATACATGTATAGATGTGGTATTAGAAATAGAGTGAGATTAGACTGTTTTTTTCTGAAAGAGAAACAGCTGACCTGAATGGATTTTGTATACTATGAATATGGGTCTGTAGATTCTGGGAAGTGGGAAGTACAGATCATTCATATTACTACTGTATATCAGAATTGTGAGTTTAGAGAAGAACTTTGTGTTTGACAGTTGAGATCTTTGACTTAGATCCAAATAATTGAATAAGTGACTTCACCTAAATCTTTATTAGTTTGCCTTTCTGTTGTATGAATGTGTATCCAAATAACTATTATTTTGAGATGATAAGTATGACATATATTCACAATTCTAAATATGTCACAAAGATTGAAAGTTCCTGAAAATAAATTCCCATTGTAATTGTTCCGAAGCAAGATTGTTGCCAAACATTCAGAATTATATTGACTAATCTTCTCATAGTCTAATTGTGCCACAGTCTGCAAGCAAATGGCCAAGCTGTACCTTGCTAAAGACTAAGGAATATATTTTAATAAAAACACTCCATGCTGCTTACACTCCTCCATGGTCACAAAGCCATCTGTCATGCAGGGAACATTTTTCTTTTTTGACTACAAATAAGGCAATTAGTCTCTGATTTATGAACACAACTCAACATATTTCCTATTTTTGAAACTGAAACTAAATGATAACTGCTCTCTGGTAATTCATTTAAAAATTAATAAAAGTTTATATAACAACACATGCCAATGTATTATTTAGAAATTAATATTTGTGCAACATTTTAAAGAACACAGACATCTTCATATTTAAAATTGAAAATGTAAAAATTCAGCATGATAAAAATATAGTTACAAAACCAGAAAGATAAAAATATATGAAGTACCATAACATCAGGGTGGATAAAAAAAATTTAGATGGGAATTTTTTCATTCAAATTGGATATTTTTGATTTTTATCAAATTTATTTTAGTACAATGCTTTTGGAGTAAAAATCTATTTAAATATAGTTTTCTATTTAAGATACATTAATAATTTAGTTTATTCAGCATGAAATGAAGCTTAGTTTTTATCATGAGGCTGTATATTCTGCAATATTGGGACTGTTGGTTAATCAACAGCAGGTCAGAGGAGGAGCTACTGTGGGACAGAGATGGCAGTTGATCTTTAAAAATTATGATTTAAATCGACTTGATTTAAATCAAATCTATCCTGTTAAGATATTAATTTCATTCTCAGTGTTAAAATCAAAGAGCACTTTGTTTGCTTAAAGAGCTATACAAACCTTACTGTTCAGTCACTAATACAAGATTATCTGTGTGCATTCTGAGAGAAAATTTTGAGGAATAATTAAAATAGTGTTTATTGTTTTAAAGTATTCTGTTTGTCAGAATTCCTTTCAGTATTTAAAATTAAACTTTGAGTAACTGTAATTGATACAGTTTCCTTTCCTTTTAATTTCAGAATCATGGAGCAATTGATCTGGAGCACCCATATTTATTGCAATCATGAGGATTTAAGAACTGAAAATAATTTTGAACTTTGGAGATAAAAATTTAGTATGTGGCATCATTTTTAAGAATGAGCGTTACACCCAGTTGTGTTGGTGAATACAGAAGGATGAGAAGAACACTATGATGGCAAAGAACAAAGAGCCTCGTCCCCCAGCCTATGCTATTAGTGTGGTTGGACTTTCTGGGACTGAAAAAGACAAAGGAAACTGTGGAGTTGGAAAATCATGTTTGTGCAATAGATTTGTGCGGTCAAAAGCAGATGAATATTACCCTGAACATACCTCTGTGCTTAGCACAATTGACTTTGGTGGTCGTGTTGTTAATAATGATCACTTTTTATATTGGGGTGATGTAATACAGTGTGGAGAAGATGGAGTAGATTGCAAAATTCATGTTATTGAACAAACTGAGTTCATTGATGATCAGACATTTCTGCCTCATCGTAGTACAAACTTACAACCTTATATAAAGCGTGCAGCTGCAACCAAATTGCAGTCAGCAGAAAAACTTATGTATATTTGCACAGATCAGCTTGGATTGGAACAAGATTTTGAGCAAAAGCAAATGCCTGAAGGAAAGCTAAGTATTGATGGATTTTTATTATGTATTGATGTAAGCCAAGGATGCAATAGGAAGTTTGATGACCAACTTAAATTTGTAAATAATCTCTATATTCAACTTTCAAAATCTAAAAAACCTATAATTATAGCAGCAACTAAATGTGATGAATGTGTGGACCATTATTTACGAGAAGTTCAGGCTTTTGCTTCAAATAAGAAGAACCTTCTTGTAGTAGAAACATCTGCAAGATTCAATGTCAATGTGGAGACGTGTTTCACTGCACTGATACAAATGATGGATAAAACTCGTGGCAAACCTAAAATAATACCTTATTTAGATGCCTATAAAACACAAAGACAAGTTGTTGTGACATCAACAGATAAGTTTGAGAAACTTGTACAGACTGTGAGAGACTATCATGCCACATGGAAGACTGTTAGTAACAAACTGAAAAATCATCCTGATTATGAGGATTACATTAATTTAGAGGGAACAAACAAAGCCCAAAATACATTTTCAAAACACATTGAGCAACTTAAACAAGAGCATATAAGAAAAAGAAGAGATGAATATATTAATACATTACCAAGAGCTTTTAACACACTTCTGTCAAACCTTGAAGAAATTGAACATTTGAGTTGGCCTGAAGCTTTGAAATTAATGGAAAAAAAACAAGATTTCCATTTGTTCTTTGTGGTGCTGGAAAAAACGCCCTGGTATGAAACTGACCATATAGACAAAGTAAATGACAGGAGAATTCCATTTGACCTTTTGAGCATGCTTGAAGCTGAAAAGGTATATCAAAATCATGTGCAACATTTAATATCAGAAAAAAGGAGAGTTGAAATGAAGGAAAAGTTCAAAAAAACACTTGAAAAAATTCAGTTCATTTCTCCTGGGCAACCCTGGGAGGAAGTTATGTGTTTTGTAATGGAAGATGAAGCTTTTAAATATATTACAGAAGCTGACAGTAAAGAAGTATATAGTAGGCATCAACGGGAAATAGTCGAAAAAGCCAAAGAGGAATTTCAGGAAATGCTTTTTGAACATTCTGAACTCTTTTATGACCTGGATTTGAATGCAACACCCAGTTCTGACAAAATGAGTGAAATTCATGCAGTTCTTAGTGAAGAGCCTAGATACAAAGCTTTACAGAAACTTGCACCTGATAGAGAGTCACTTCTGCTTAAACATATAGGTTTTGTATATCATCCCACTAAAGAAACATGTCTCAGTGGCCAAAGCTGTATGGACATTAAAGTGGAACACTTACTTGCTAGAAGCCTCCTGCAACTGGACCATGGTCGTTTAAATTTTTATCATGATAGTGCCAACATTGATAAAGTTAATGTTTTCATTTTGGGTAAAGATGGTCTTGCACAAGAATTGGCAAATGAGATTCGGACACAGTCTACCGATGATGAATATGCCTTAGATGGAAAAATATATGAACTTGACCTCAGACCAGTTGATGCTAAGTCACCTTACCTTCTAAGCCAATTATGGACTTCAGCCTTCAAACCTCATGGATATTTCTGTGTGTTTAATTCAATTGAATCACTTAATTTTATTGGTGAATCCATTGGAAAAATTAGGACTGAAGCTTCTCAGATAAGAAGAGACAAGTATATGGCCAACCTTCCATTTACTCTAATATTGGCCAATCAACGAGAGAGTGTTAGCAAAAACTTACCTATTCTGAGACATCAGGGCCAGCAGTTAGCAAACAAGTTGCAGTGTCCTTTTATTGATGTGCCTGCTGGTACTTATCCACGTAAATTTAATGAAGCTCAGATAAAGCAAGCATTGAGGAGTGTTTTGGATGCAGTTAAACACAATTTTGATGTCGTAAGTCCTATTCCTACAATTAAAGATCTTTCAGAAGCTGACTTAAGAATTGTTATGTGTGCTATGTGTGGAGATCCATTCAGTGTTGATCTTATTCTTTCTCCATTCCTTGATTCTCATTCTTGTAGTGCAGCTCAGGCTGGTCAGAATAATTCCCTAATGCTAGATAAAATTATAGGTGAGAAACGGAGGCGAATACAGATTACAATCTTATCATATCATTCTTCAATTGGTGTAAGAAAAGATGAACTTGTTCATGGCTATATACTAGTTTATTCTGCTAAACGGAAAGCATCTATGGGAATGCTTCGAGCATTCCTTTCAGAAGTGCAAGATACTATTCCTGTACAGTTAGTAGCTGTTACTGACAGTCAGGCAGACTTCTTTGAGAATGAGGCTATCAAAGAATTGATGACTGAAGGTGAACATATAGCAACTGAGATTACTGCTAAATTTACAGCTCTCTATTCATTATCTCAATATCACCGTCAGACTGAGGTTTTCACCTTGTTCTTTAGTGAAGTCTTGGAGAAGAAAAACATGATTGAAAATTCTTATATCTCTGATACTACACGAGAGACAACACACACAAATGAAGATGTTTTCTTGCATTCTCCTAGAGCAAGTTCTCTTGCTTACAACTGTTACCCAGATTCAGAAGATGATACTGAAGCCCCACCTCCTTATAGTCCAATTGGAGATGAGGTTCAGTTGCTCCCAACACCTGATCGTTCAAAATACCGTTTGGATGTAGAAGGCAATGAATATCCCATTCACAGTACACCTAACTGTCATGATCATGAACGCAACCACAAAGTGCCTCCTCCCATAAAGCCAAAACCAATGGTAACCAAGACAAATGTGAAAAAACTGGATCCAAATCTATTAAAAACCATTGAGGCCGGTATTGGTAAACAATACCCCAGAAAAATGAGAATGATTTTGGCACCATCTGATGATCTTGAACAATCTGATAATTATGCTGAACCAATAGACACTATTTTTAAGCACAGAGGTGTTGCTGATGATACCTACATAACTCCAGATGATAGTCAGAATCGTATGATTAAATTTCGAAATTCCTCTATTATAAATAATACCCAGGGAGAGGAAGAAAATGGATTTCCTGACAGAATTTCAAAGACTCATGGAGAAAGACGGCCCTCAAAATATAAATATAAATCTAAAACATTGTTCAGCAAAGCCAAATCGTATTATAGAAGAGCACATTCAGATGCAAGTGATGATGAAGCTTTTACAATGTCTAAAACAAAAAGAAAAGGAAGACATCGTGGCAGTGAAGAAGATCCACTTTTATCCCCTGTGGAAACATGGAAAGGTGGCATTGATAACCCTGCAATTACATCTGATCAAGAGCTGGATGATAAAAAGATGAAGAAGAAAACACAGAAAGTGAAAGAAGACAAAAAGGTATGCTTTAATAATGTTTTAAATACAGTCAAAATGTTGCTTTTTGAAAATTTGAAATATTAGTGAAAATCTTCGCATGATATATAAACAGTATGGTATAAATGGGGTCCATTTCTGTTCCTTGCAACTGCAGCACCAGCAACTAATTTGATTTTGCTTAAACTTGTTTCTCATTCAACTGTAGTTTAGGGGGGAAAGGCCATTTGTTAGCATATGAAGTAACTAAGCGTAAGATTAGCAAAAAGTCTGTTTGGAATTAAAACAGTTGATTTTGGTGGTATCAGAGGTGGTATTCAGCAGGTTCTGACCAGTTCGAGAACCCGTAAATGCCACTTCTGACTGGCCACATCCCCATCTATTCTCTGCTTCCCAAGTCCCAGCTGATTGGGAAGGAATGGAGATTTTGCAATAAACTTCCTCTGTAGTGGGGAGGGAATGGAGATTTTACAGTATCCTTCCCCTGCCACGCCCACCAAGCCATGCCCACAGAACCAGTAGTAAATTTTTTTGAATCTCACCACTGGGTGGTACCCAAGCTAATTTTCTGAGGAAATAATATGGCAGTGAAACATTTAAAGTTAAGTCAAATTTGTCAGCCCTTTTTCTTTTACTATTAAGTGGAAAATCTTTTTGGCTGTTTCCTTGCAGATGTTTCATTACCCAATAAGGTAACATCATCAGTGAACATGGGATTTGTTCTCTGTTTATTTATAGTAGCTTGCCCTCCCAGGTTTGATGGATTTGGGTTTTTTTCTGCTTAATTCTTACATTAAAATTCACATTATATTGGTGCTGAACACAAAACTCAGATTATCATTTGTTTCTATCTTCTATTCAAAGGAGTTTTATTGCTACTTTATTGTTGGATAATGTTCAGTAGATTATGTAGTATTGTATAATGAAAGTTGCAGGCCAGCATCTGAATTTCCTTTTTTTATTTTGAACTGAATGTATATAATGTAAACAGTTAAAAGATGCAGACCTTTCCAAAATTTAACAGATCGGTATTTATTATAAGCAACATCTAGATATACATTTATGATTTTCAAGAATGAAGGGAGTTGGATTTATTTCTTAAAAACACAAATCAGTTTGTGCTTAATTGGATTAATGTATTTTTCTTAAATATAGACATTTATCAGAATAACTTTATTTTGAGAAATGGCTTATGACTACAAAGGGGAAATTTTTCATCATCCAGACAGCATTCTCTAGTATTTCCTACTCATTGTTTGTAGTTTGCTTAAAAAGGTTTAAAAAATTTTGTGCGTTAAATAAAATTGATAGAGCATGAGTGATTTACAGTAAAAAGTTGCCTCAAATTGCCTCATGGTGAAATGGTGGCAAACATTTCATAAAAATAATAAGTAAATAACGCAAGAGATTTATCTGTTTAGGTTTTATGCTTCCTGTACAGTTTTAATATTGAGCTCAGGAAGGCTTTATAGAAATTAGGAGCTCAATAACTTTAAGTAGCACGACATACTAAGTTTTCTTAAAAATAAGACTACCCCCAAAATAACCCCTGGCCTGATGTTTAAGTGTGCACCTAATATAAGCCAAAAATAAGTTCTAGTGAAGATCATTATCAGTCCGCGGGGCATGGTCAGGATGGGAGCAATGAGGGTGCAGGGCTGTCCGTCTGCACCCTGGGTAGGGCAGGTGAATGGATTACATGTCCAGGCAAAGCTAGGGGGCAGGCGATCTGGATGCACCGTATAGGCTGTGGGAAAGCCGAGAGTCAGTGGCCAGAGCAGGCGGGCAGCTGCGGGAGGCTCATCTTCACACCAAAGCACTGGCAGCAGACAAGAGGCAGAGGCATGGGGGAGGCAGGCGATTCTGATACTCTGTGTGGGCTGCAGGCAAGCCAAAGACATGAGGACAAGCCACCTGAGGCTGCCTTCCCACTCTGTCCTACCATCTCTTGGCTTGCCTGCAACTCGCACAGGTGTCTGGATTGTATGCCTCTGTTTCTGTCTGCTGCAGGTGCCATTGCATGAAGACTAGCCGGCTGCTCTCTCCGGCCCACTGACTCTTGGCTTTCCCACAGCCAGCCCCCTTTTGTGCCAGGCTGATCACCCTGAAATCGTGTTTCCCTGAAAATAAGTCCTCATTTCCTTCCCTTAAAAAGTCCTCTTTCTTATTTTGGAGCTCCCAAAATTATAAGACTAGGTCTTATTTTTGGGAAAACACAGTATTTAATATTTGTTTTGAAAGCATTAATACATTTTAACAGTGTATTTTAAAATACAGTCATACAAATGGGCCATAGTCCTATACTGTCTTTACCTTAACTGAGCATCTGTTAAGTTTCATAACAGTTTCAAACAGTGTTGTCAGGAATAAAATTGAAATCAAATAAAAGTAGTATTCACATCATTTAAATCATGAAGTCTCAATAGTGCCCTTCATAATTGAGGTGGTATGTAAATTGCATAAAATGCACATACTTGAATGTGCACACCCACACCCAGCTGGTTGAGATGAAGGAATGATTGATATCTCTTAGAGAAAATATTTAAACTTTCCTAGTGCATTAAAATGTGTCACTTGACAAAGGAGACACATTTTATGTTTATGGCTTTCAAATCACCAGTTAGTTGGCTATAAATGTTTTTTTTCTCTGCTTTATTTTAATGGAATAATATAGTTATCAAGTTGGATGGATTGTGAGATTAAGTACATACCGTATATTCCGGTGTATAAGACGACATTTGAAACCCAAAAAAGTCAACCAAAAATTGGGGGTCATCTTATACGCCGAGTATATGCGCCCCGCGCTTCTCAGCTATGTTTCTGACTGCCGGCCAGGGAGCCAGGTGGCAGTCAGAAACGGAGCGGAGGAGCCGCGCTTCTCAGCTGTTTCTGACTGCCGGCCGGGGAGCCAGGCGGCAGTCA
>JAPKID020004682.1:0-11542 GCA_026931265.2 Tropidonophis doriae | reverse complement strand
CTCTTTAATTGTAATTTAATTTAATTTATTAATCAGCCCTTAATATACTAACATATATATATATATATATATATATGCAAGTTTTGGATTATTCGGGTCTTTTCCCGTGTAAAATTAAATGTATTTTTGCAACGTTTCAGCAAGATGTCACTTGCCATCTTCGGGCTTTGCCAAAGCGTTGTGACCAAGTACACACACACACACACACACATACATATATGCTGGTCTTGTTGTATTTGGGTGTTTTCCTGTGTAAGAATGTGATTGTCTTTGCAACGTTTCGGCAAGATCTTACTTGCCATCTTCAGGCTTTGGTCTATGGCTGCGTAGGTTCAGACCGAAGCCTGAAAATGGCAAGTGATATCTTGCCAAAACGTTGCAAAAACAATCTCATTCTTACATGGGAAAACACCCAAATACAACAAGACCAGCATACCTACACCCATGAAAATCTACGAAAACACATACATACATACATACATACATACATACATACATACATACATACATTCATTATTTTGTGAGATAGTTAAGTAATGTTAAAGAACATTTCTCAATTTTGGGATGTTACTACTTTCTAAAAACAGCAAATAAATTTGTTTCATCTGGAATTTAAAAACAATAGCTGGGCAAGAAATAAACAGCACTGTTCATAATAAAATATTTAACAAGCCAGGGGACGTTATTAAAATCCTCCCAGGGGGGTCTCCAACATAGACAAGGGGGGAGGACAAACCTAAGAATGAATTTTTAGTGCATTTCTAGTTCGTCTATGCCAATTTTTAAATTTGTATTTCCTTTCCCATAAGCCTGTGTGGTATGACCCATTTGAAAACCCTACTAGACATGAGTAATATATTGCTTCTTGGAATCCATCTGATGTGGACAAAAGCCCTTTATGTATTGTTATATGGTTTCATACACTGAAGTGGTAAAATGTTTAATGAGAGACTAATGTTATATCATGTGACTTTTTATTAAAAAATATATAGCTCAGTTCTATACTACTGAAGCTATATCACATCTTGTAGATATGATGCTGAAGATCAGTATTTACAAAACCATATAGTTGGCATAGGGAGTATTACATTATTTATTTATTTATTTATTTTATTGGACTTCTAGACTGCCCCTCTCCCCAAAGGGATTCGGGGTTGTGTACAGGTAAAAATTAAAAGTACTAAAACACAACAATACATACACAGTTAAAATTGAATTAAATAGCCCTGTACAAATTTATAAACATTAAAACTGTAACCCATAAAACCAAAATAGTAACATGCTAATAGTAACATTTAAATTCTTTCCATTTCACCTTGCTGTTTTACTATGATATTCTGAACAAAGACGAGGCAATGAAGTCAGCCATGACTGACCCAAAGAGGTGAATATTTTTAAAAAAGATATTCCTATATGTATGTTTAGCATTATGTACTTTATTTCATCAATTAAAATGAATTTTCAAGAGTTTGGGTGTAAATAAATGTTATATGGGCTCAACATTGTTTATATTGATTATTTTATCTTTCCTCCAAGGCTCTCAGGGCTCATATAAAAATTGTGAATTTCATAGATAAGTGGGGATTTGAACAAAATCCCCATCCTATCACAGTACTATATAGGCTCTCATCTGTGACTTATTATTATCACACTCTGTAAAATTATTCATAAAGTATATTGAACCAAAAAGATATTGGCTCAAAAGAGAGGAAAGGATGTCTAAGATTGTGAATCAAAAAGACAAAGGTTCACAACCTTAGGCAGCTTTCTCTATTGTGGTGTCCCCAGATATATCAAATTTCACTGGATGGGAATTCTTAAGTGTTGATTTTCCATAATTGGACAATATAAGGTTTGGTCGGGACAGATCTGAGGTCTTAGAAGGAAGAAGAAAAAGAAAAGCTCAGCTCAGCAAATTAAAAAAGGTAATTTATTAAGATTTCCACAAAGTCAAGTAAAACAAACCAAAGTCACTGCCAGCTTTTATATTTACGAATATAAGAACTATATTAAATTTGAATTACATGTACTATACTCTGTTTTCAACTGCAGTTGGCCAAATGTTTTTGTGCCATAAAGTAGATGTTCAAGGTAATGGTATTCCTCCTATATACATATTCACCACGGTTTGTCCCAAAATATTTTTCCTCATATAATTTCCATTAAGTCAGGAATTGAATCAATTTTAAAGTCTTTGATTTTAATGCCGACTTTTGGAAAGAAGGATTGGCATGAATTTGTGTGAAAAAAATGATATTCCTGCTTGAAAAACAATACTCCTTTTTGTATGTATTTCTCAAGATGTATAGTCTGGAATGCAATGTTCTTTAATATTTGTATGTTTATATGCAACATCACATGAAGTATGTGTATGAGTAGAAATTGTATTGCAATATACAGAAATTAAATTAAACCCTGATTCGTACCTTCTTATTTATGTAATGATTTATAAATTTCAAATTAATACAGAGAATATAATCTCTCTATCTATGCACATTTCTTTCTCAGCAAATATTCATAGGATTGATCTCATGTTAACAGGGTTTCTGACTAATGTTTTGAAACATTTGCTGGAGTGATCAAATCCCAGCCTTGGCCTTTTTTCTAGAAACTACATTTTATTTGGTTAGACCAGTACTCTTCCTCCTGAGTAAACACTTGCAAAGTTTTCTCATTTTGTCAGAATCGCAGGTGATTTTTGGTCACCAAGTGAATATAATGTTATAAATAATTCACTCCTGAAGCTGATCAATCACTCATAAACAACTCAGACTGTACTGCCAGAGTTTATTATCTTGGCAGAAATCATAGTATAAATTATGACTATATTGTGGTTGCCTATATGGCATTTAGATTTAAGTTTTCCAGTCTGAATTATTTACAGAGCTCACAGTCGTCCCTGCCTCAAACCTACCAATTCAATCTCTCTTGTGTCCATCTCATTACATAAGCATTACCCTCTTGGTACATTTACAGGACTGAAATGTAATATTGGCTGAAAGTGCCTTTCTATGAACCAAACTCAGCTTCTGTCGTCTGTGCACGGTCATTATGCATGCAAATAGATCCAGAGTTAAATATACTATGCTCCTGACAAATGCACTTAGACAGAGCATTCATCACATGTAGATGCACAATGCTAGAATATTACATTTTACCCACAACTCAGCAAACAGTTTGTATTTGATAGCGGCAATTCTTAGGTTGCCAAACAAATGAAATATCCTTGGCTATACTGTTCTTTTGGTATCTGCTATATCATGTAGAGCCAACGAAATATCCTTGTTAAAGGGAAACCATCCCAAGACCAAGGATGTTTCATTTCAGCCTGCAACGTGCTGAATTATTCTGATTTAGTTAATCTCTCTCAGTCCAATTTACACCTTTGTTATTACTGTGAAAGCAGAATAGACCCACATGTGTTCTGTACCACTTGGACTTTCAAAGATAAGGCACATATACAAGCAACATACATAATAATCAGATTTACTCCCTTTTTATCTTTACCTGACTTGTTCAACATTTACACACACCTACACACTGCATATACTATCCGTAAGTGTTGTGGCCCAGCCAGCTCCGGATGAACTGCTGGGCTGCTCATCTAGTGAGGAGTCCTATGAGTCTGCTCTAGAGGAGGAGGAGGCCGAGAGTGAGAGAGCAGAGAGCCCGGCTAGGCATTAAGAGCCACCTGGGGCTTGGTGTAGTGGGGAGGAGGAAACCCAGTTTGTCCCTGATGTCAGGCTAAGAAGGATCGAGAGGAGACAACATCTATTAGCAGAAAGATGCAACCGTAGGACATAATGAGTATCAGCTGCCTAATTGACCGGCCCCTACCAAGAGGCTTTAAAAGAAATCCTCTGTGAAGAGAAGGCTTGCAGGAAACAATGTATCATCTGAAGAGTCAAAGCTTTCATGTGTGTCAAGTTCTTTCATTAAGAATCTTCAGGCTTAGTGAAGGACAGTCCAGGCAAGCTACCAAGGATCAGTCAGTTTAGTCATTCGTCTTGTGAAGGAGGGAGTCAGAACAGTAAGGTATATATGTTTCAGCTCCCTCTTGTGTCTAGTGTTTAAATGAAACAGTTGGTACTCCTCAGAGGGAAGAGGAAAAAGAAAAAATGCATAGAGAAAATGGAGAGAATATGTGTGTGTTCACAATTGATGTAAAGGTATAAAGAATAGTAAGTTGTCCTCATTCATTTCCTTCTTCAATTTCACCTGCCTGATTGTACATTGCTGACATTCTCAACTGTTCTGCTGTATGTTCCACTGACTTTCCAATGCCACACTTCTTTTTCTTTCCTTTGCTTATTATTATGGTTTGTCACACAGTCAGCCAGATGTTCAAACTGCATTTTTATCCAACTATTTAGTCCTTTCCTGGATATCTGGGATAGGCAGATATGGCTGATGGTGTTACTGATATTGTTGCATGATGTAAGTTGCCCTGAGTTCTTTTGTAATTGACTGATGGTGAATTTGTCAATGCCGACGGTGTTCAAGTGGCACTCCAATTGTTTTGGGATTGCACCCAAGACCCCTATCACCTTTGCTTTCTTTTGCCATGATTGCTCTATTTTTTATTTGGAGATCTTTGTATTTGTTATTTTCTCTTGTGCTTTCTCTTTTTTTTCTGCTGTCTCCAGGTATTGCCACATCCACTATCTTTTTGTCTTTATTGATAATTGTTAGGTCTGAGGTGTTATGTGGCAGATGTTCGTCAGTTTGAATTCTAAACCTTCTTCATTGTCTATTACTTTCCCTATTTTATCGTCCCAACAATTCTTGTTTGCAGGCAAATAGTTTTTCTTGCAGATTTTCCAATGCACCATTGTTGGATTTTTTGTCATGCCATTGTATGTAGTCTATCTGTGTGATCTTCCTGCTGCATATGCTGTGTATATGTATGTGTATGTATGTATGTATGTATGTATGTATGTATGTATGTATGTACACACAAACCTATTTTACACAGGATTTGTGGTGAAAACACAGCCTTGCTTCATTAGAAAACAGAAGCACCATTTCTCCACTGCTAATAATTATCAGGACTGTCAATAAAGAAGATAGACCCCCATCTTAATGTTTGAAGGATCAGTGCAAATTAATGCAAGTGTCTCTATTCATCACTGATCAAGGTCACATGCTGCAGAAATATTTTCATGAGAGAATCTTGGAGTATGGTATTTAACTCCCACACAAAGTGAATTTTGGGGCAACCTGATACTCAGCTCACCTCTCCAATTGTTCCTAGCAACTTGAACAGCTATGGATCCAAGAAAAAGAGATAATCCTGCCCTCTGAGATTCCAAAATTCTGGTCTTTTCTGGAATTGTTTCTATTTCGTTTGACTAAAGCGAAGTGCCCTGGATGCTCTCCAGTTGTGGATTTCAACTTTTGGAATTCTCATCAATGCCTTGCTGGCTGTAGACCGCAGGAGATGGTACAATTTGAAGGTACCTTGTCCACAAAAACATGAATTAGGTCCGGGTTTTCATTTGTATTTTTCCTGCCAAAGAATCATTTGCAAATTACTGTGGAGGCATTTCTGCTGACAAATGAGATAAAAATGGGAAGTAGAAAGTGCTCAGTCCTATATGGATAAAGTTGGAAGTGGAGTCACCAAATCACTTTGGTTGTGACAAACAGGATAAAAGTTTAGAATGGTCGCAATAAATATGTAAAGTAAGTGTGTTCTTCTCTCTTCCCATTTGTTGCAAAAGGAGTTGAAATAAATAAATTAATTCCACAGCTGACATAAATCTTTTTCTTAAACCATGTTGCAGACTAAGATGGCTGGATCCCCCAATCTGCTCTAAACACAATCTCAGAATCCTATTTTCTGGGTTGTGTTTATGGGAGAACTTCTGACAAAATGACATGAACGGCACTCTTTTTTTACTGAACTTCTGAGATCAGACCACCTTTTCAATTCATAGATTTCTTTCTCCACTGACAGAGATGCTGATCTCTGTCTAATGAACTCTTATGGATCTTAAATAAAAATTCAGTACAGGGGCAAACTAGACAATATGTACTAAGTCACGCAATGAAATTCCAATTTGAAAACCAGCTCCTACCCCTTACAATTTTAAATGGAAATATTGTATCAGCTGATACAAATTTAAAAGAGCTTAATTGGATTAAAAGGGACTGTATTACTAATGATATCTAAGTTTGCAGTAATCAAATACTTAATCTTTGCCCTCAAAATGGTTTCCCAATTGTTCCCACTTTGATTGTAGATTTCTGATTTCAATATGAAATGTGTCCCACTGGCTACCATCCACTGGTATTCAATTTAATAATGAATATATTTGTGGGGTTAAAAATGTCTGAAGGAAAAAAGTGGTATACTGTACAATTGAGACAATGTGGAAATATATTTATACCTTTTACTGTCTATGGAGATTCTCAGTCATTCAGTTCATGGTTGTCCCAATGGTGCTTTTTCAAGAGACAACTGGACTTTCTGGATTTTCTTTGAAGACATCTTGGAGAAGCTTCTCGGATGAGAAGCAGTGGTGGGATTAAAAAATGTTTACTACCAGTTCTGTGTGCATGGCTTGGTGGGTGTGGCATGACTTGGTGGGTGTGGCAGGGTGGGTGGGTGTGGCAGGGTGTGGCAAAATTCCCATTCCCTCCCAATCAGCTGTGACTCGGGAGGCAGAGAATAGATGGGGGAGGGACCAGTCATAGGTGGTAGTTCTCCAAATTAGTCAAAATTTCCACTACCGGTTCTCTGGAACAGGTCAAAACCTACTGAATACCACCTCTGATGAGAAGAGAAACACCTCCAAAGAAAAAACCAAAAAGTCCAATTGCCTCCTGAAAAAGCACCTTTGGAACTTTTTACTGTGTGTGCTTTTAAAGCAGGGTAATCATTACTTTAGGTTTAGGTTTTAGGTTTTATTAGTTTTTTATACCGCCCTACTTCCAAAGGACTCAGGGTGGTGTACAGCCAAAGTAAAACAAATATATAAAAGTTTAAAAAGTTTTTTAAAAAAACATATTAAACAAATTGGCCTCAAGATTAAAAAACCAAACAAACCCCGATTAAAATTAATAAAAATTTATAATTTAAAATTCATTTTTATGCCAGTGTGGCTTTTTGGGAAAAAAAAGGTTTTGAAAGCATGATGGAAGGTGCATAAGTCAGGGATAGTTCTTAATTTTGGGGGCAATTCGTTCCAGAGGACAGGTGCTCCCACGGAGAAAGCTCTTCCCCTGGTGTCACCAGTCAACATTATTTAGCTGACAGCACCATGAGGAGACCCTCTCTATGGGAGCGTACTGGCTGGTGGGAGGCTCTCAGTGGCAGAAGGCAATCTCGTAAATGGTAAATTAAAGCCAGAACATAATTTTCACATAATAAAATTGAGATACTCCCAATTTCTACTAAGCAGATAAAATCAAAAAGAAAAACCGTTAACATTTCAGGTAATCCAGACTAAAATTCTATGCTCCTTTTGAAGATTTCTCTTGACTGCAGGTCTTTCCAGAATGCTATTGGGGGCTTGATGGGCCAGTTACAGCCTACAAACTTCACATTTTCTACTATAACTGGGGTGGAATTTGTTAGTCGGAAACTGTTAGAAAATGTGAAAATACTATAGCTTGTTAATGCCTGTTTTAAAATACCATATGTGAGGCATCAATGTTTTTATCAAATACCATCTGGACACAAGTTGTTCTGTTTAGTAGATCATTCGCATCACAGTCTGAAACATATCACTCTGGTCATCAAAAAGGCAGAGAGGAATTGAGGATGGGTGGTTAAGTGTTGTGATCAGAAAGGCTGAAAAAACTTCATTGTCAGAGCTTTCCTATTGAAAGCTATACTCAAGACTAATTTAGGTCGCAGAACCGCTCTGCTTATACCTTTAACACATGCTGACATGAATGGATGTCTGCCTGGACTCACTAGACCTGCAGTTTCCAGGAACTTCAAAGGTCATATGAATCAAATTTAAAGGCTATTGCAGTCTCCATTTGCTAAGAGTTTCACAATAGAGTTAGGTCCAGTGGAAACAAGTCCTTTACCCCTGAGCAGTTTTCATTAGCCTTTTTGCTTCTCATTTCATGTAAGAATGCTTCTAGAGCTCCTTATTACAGCTTATTCTGCTCAGACATTGCTTCTTCTTCAAGTTCTTCTCTCATCTGCAGTTAGGAATCATGGGAAAATAAAAAAAAGATTGTCTTCTTGCAATATTCATCACAGTAGTATAAAATCTCAGGAAGCCTGAATCATGACTCTTTTTGAATATGTTTCTCCTTTATCCATTAAATATCCATTAAACACAAATTTGCTCCCCTCAAGACATACACAAATTACAATTAATTCTTTTTGAAAAACCATGCAGATAGTTAGGATTTTAACAAAGAATTAGCATTCATGCTTGCTTTCTTTGTTGTATAACCTTCCAATTTCTTTTCCATTTGTATTATATTTTTCAGATTGTAAACACAAACAGGACTATTTATTGACTGCCAGTTAATTCAAAATACTAATACTAATTTATAAAGTTCTTAAAGGCTGAAAACACAATATCTTGAAAAGTATTTATTTTGGCACGTTCCTCGTCTAACCAGAAGTACATATTCAGAAGTGCCATATTACACTGTCCAAGAAGGAGGCTTTTTATACCAATTACTGGCTTCCCTTTCACTGTTCCTAACTTTATAAGTTAGTATTAGCAAAGTGAATTTAACTAGGCAATCTGTAAATAGTTCGGCTACAATGTAAAAGATATAGTATAAATTATCTAAGACCTGATTTACAGTCCTTTTGTAGTAAGCAGAAGCACCCAGCTCACCTTGGTAATCTCAGGACTGTAAACTGTATGTATGTATGTATGTATGTATGTATGTATGTATGTATGTATGTATCTACTTACTTACCATGTTTCCCTGAAAATAAGACAGGGTCTTAATTTCTTTTGACCCCCCAAATAAGTGTTTGGCCTTATTTTTGGGGAAATCGTATTATTTTTGAGGTGCAGGAGTATGGTCATGTCGTGGCTGCTGTTGTGTTGCAATATTTTTAGGGAGAATTTATTTTTGGGGAAGGGCTTATTTTAGCACATGCACTCAAAAGCCCAATTGGGTTATTATCTGGGGAGGTCTTATTTTCAGGAAAACAGGGTACTTATTTACTTACTTATTTACTTATTATGCTATCTTTATTTTTTTTAATAAATAGCTCAAGGCAGCAAAGATACATATTGTAATAGCCCTCTCTCCTATTTTTCTAACAATTTTAACCTTGTGAGGTGGACTAAGAGAGGGCTGCCTGGCCCAAGGTCTCCAAGCCAGCATTCTTGGCTATGCTGGGACTAGAACTCACAATCTCCTGTTTTCTAGATGAACACTTCATAAGGAAGTCAACAAAGACATGTTCTAGAAAGAGATTATGGTCATCCTATACTCATCAGAAGAAGACATTTACCTTTAAAAAATACATCTGGGTTCCAATTTTTTTGTGAACCAATAGAGGAATTGGTAGAGTTTTGCTCATTTATAATGGAACAGCAATTTCCATTATAGCAGCAACAGAACAGAAACAGAACCCTAACCCTAACTCATGCTTCTCTGATTTCAAAACTCTACACAGTTCTATTGCTGTGCTCAAAAGGTAAAGAGACATATTTTGTGTCTAGATCAATAACAAGGCTTTAATAAGGAAAAGGGAAGAAGGAAGAATATTGAATTCAGTATTGAATCCATGCTCAGATCAAAGTAATCCTTTCAAACTGTTGTCTTCATCATAACTTTTTCATTTGTTCTAAGATGGAGGGAGAGGCATTATATTAGAGATCTGCTGGTTACTTAAAATTATTTGAACCTTACACCAGCATATACAGAACTCATCTCTCGTATTCATTGAAGCAGTCTCTCTTTTCAGACCTCTGCATAATCCTGGAGGTGGGGGAGGGAGGGGAAACACAACTACTTTCAGAGTCTCTACTTTAAAGAGCAGACACATTTTTTCAAGATCGTACACACATCTCCAGAGTGAGAATGGCTGCTTTTATGAATAACAGAGGATTATTGTTCAACCCAGACTGTTTAGAAGGAAAGGTATACATGTGAAATCTGTTAACTGAAAAATATTTAAAACTATGCATTTCAGAACAAGTATAGCTCTATGAAATGGTGGCCACATATGCCTCTAAAAAGCAGTTCGGATTTTATTGAGGATGAAAGGATATTGATGGGAAACAACATTGAGGAAAATAGAATTCAGTGAGGAAATAGTCTTTAAAACAATAAATAGTGTGGATAGAATAGCAGTAAAAAACATGAACAGCATTCACAAAGCACTCCGTGAGAGAAGTAACTGTCAATGGGAAATGGCAATTACGAGGAAAGTAGCAATAACTGGGGAATTAGTATTCATTGGGGAAATAACATTAAAGCAAAATTCAGGGAATAGCAATAAACAATCCCTAGGGGCTAGAGATGGGACAGTTTGTACAACACAATTTTTAGGGAGGGGAATAAACCCTATGTACACTCTGTGGAAGTCATTTTTCCATGATCCCTAACTCAGAATTTGCTGGACATGAGGAAGGGGGATGGAGACTTACATTGAAGATGATGGAGAAAATAAGGGAAATCATCTCCACAAAGCAATGGAGAAAAAAAAAACATGAGTTAAGCAAAGTGGAATGTATTTGTAAGTGATTTCTAAAGGTAAAAATAAAGGTTCCCCTTAAACATATGTGCTAGCCATTCCTAACTCTAGGGGGTGGTGCTCATCTCTGTTTCAAAGCTGAAGAGCCAGCGCTGACCGAAGACGTCTCCGTGATCATGTGGCCAGCATGACAAAATGCCAAAGGCACACGGAACACTGTTACTTTCCCACCTAAGGTGGTTCCTATTTTTCTACTTGCATTTTTTACATGTTTTTGAACTGCTAGGTTGTCAGAAGCTGGAACAAGTAATAGGCGCTCACTCTGTTACACAGCGCTAGGAATTCGAACAGCTGAATTGCCGACCTTTCTGATTGACAAGCTCATTGTCTTAGCTACTGAGCCACCATGTCCCTTTTAAGTGATTCATATACCTTCCTAATTCACAATAAGTGTAAGAAGGGAAGAAACATGGCACAATCAGACTTTCAAGATTTGTCCAATTGGCCCAGATTGCAATATTGTATTATTAGAAAACCATCTTGCAATCCTACATGTCAACTTGCTATCTGGCACTTCCAAGAATCAGATACAATTGAATGGAATTCTAAAAAATCCAATAAAGTTGACTTGTAGGCCTACCTAAACTTTTCGTTGTTTTATTAATGGCACTGGACACTAGACCTACATTCCCAACCATACTTATCACACTGTCAAATAATTCATGATATCCAGAAACTTTCATCTTTTGGACAAAGCCCATGCATTTGGCACATCCTCACCCAGATGTATCTGTGTCTGTAACAATTGAATTAGAAACCTCTTGACCTTGAGATATATCTTTAATGAAGAAAATTCTCAAAGAACTTGGTCACTTCTAAGAGATTCTTTGCTCCTTCCTTGAAGTG
>JAPKID020004681.1:0-11543 GCA_026931265.2 Tropidonophis doriae | reverse complement strand
CGGGGTGGGCAACTACAAGTGGTTGTACTATGAGTGGGAGAAGGGGGGTGGGGACGAGCAAGAGAGGCGCCTTGCAAGACGCAGGTGGATGGGCGCGCCTGGAGATGACAGCCACCAGGCCGGGATTACCTGTTGGTAGGAGTCGTGGGCTCCGAGCCGTCGAAGGAAGGCGCGAACAGGGGAGAGGGATCCACCGCTGCCTCTTCCACCTTACTCTGCTGCTGCTGTTTCTTCTTCAAGCGCCAGTGCCCGAAAGCCGACCGCTTCTTGCGCTCTCCGGAAGCGGCGGTGGTGGTGGTGGTGGAGGAGCAGCTGGCGCGATGTTCCCGCCGCCCTTCTAAGCACGGCGACGGACAAGGAGAGGAAAGCGGCGTATCCTTACCCAGGTCCGGTTCTGAGTCCTCGGACTCGCTCCTGTGGTGGAAGAACCGCCCGAGCCTCTTGAAACCCCCTTTCTCCATGCTTGAACAAGCGGAGTTGAGGGTGACTCCCGGCGCGGCGGTTGCAAACCGCCTTTGGCAAGCGGCTGAAGGATGGCCAAGTAGGAGAAGCGCTCGGTTTGCGCGGTCCGTCGGGAGACGGTTGGAGAGGAGGAGGAGGAGGGGAGAAACAAAGCGCCTCCTAAAGGTAGCAGGAGCTGCTCCTAACCGCGGCTCGGACCGCGCCCTTCCCACCTCCTTAGCTGTGCGTGTGCAAACTTTGCAGCGACAGCCATGAATTCGCCTGTCTACGCGGGTTCTCCTCTCCGCGTTTCTTCGCGCCTTTCAGCGAGTTTCATCTCTCGTTGTTCACGCGACTGGAGCTACTTTTCTCGGGCGTCGGCAACCGCTCTCGTTCGCTGTTTAAAGGGCTGCCCGTTCGTTATCTTGAGGCTGCAGCTCCAGCTCCCTTTCGCGCGTTACTCAGGAAGGGAAAGCCTAGTCTTACATCTGAGGGTGCTGATTGTAAGGCAGCAAGAAGTACTGTTGTTTCTTTCGGGTGAAAACTAAATTAGCCACAGTTTGGGTCCCCCGCGTAAGGAAAGGCTGCAGGATTCCAGAAAACGGTGTGAACTTCAAGATAAGGTAGTCCGCGATAGGCTGTTTTCTTCGCTGTAAAACGCCCACCCCTTCTCCATTAATGTGGCAATCTTCTCGTCACTGAATTTAAGATTTATTTCGGAGAATACAGGCGTGTAGTAGCTTGCGCTCTAAACCTGATTCTAAACTTTGCATATCGGAAAAATGTATACAAAGGAAAAGAGTAAAAGCAAAGCAAAGAGAGTACAGTACTGGAATGGGATGTACTGTAACTAGCCTATTCATGAATGGTGGGTACATTTTTTAAATAGTACGGTAACTTTTAATAAACCTGATACTCTACTCATAACCCTTCAGTTTATGATAGAAAAAAGTTCCCCCTTGGGCTCCAAAAATGCAAAATTTTAAAATTATATTGTTTGATGAAAAATAACACATGAGGATGGACAACGAGGATCTTCATTATAATCAATGATAATCTTTGTGGACAACGAGGATCTTCATTATAATCAATGATTTGGGGTACTGCCATGCTTAAAAGAAATTTAGTGGACTATGAACTGAAAAAAGGGCCAACTGCCTATATTTCATGCAGGTTCCAGAAACACACATCTTAATTTCCTTTGACGTCCAAACCAACTTACCTTAAAAAACACACACACAAATAAGAAAGGGAGTGTGCATGTTTGCTGCTGCCATAGTCTTTGTAGGTCCTAGAATTTGTCTGACAGGCAAACCTGTGGTTTTGCTTGTTTTCCTGTCATCTATTATTTCCATTATATTTTTTCTAGCTTACTTCCACTTCCCTGAGAAAATATTTATGCATGACTCTTCAAAAGTTATATTCAGCTGGATGGAATTTGCTTCCAGATGAGTAGATAGACTTACCACATTGAAGCATGGGTTAAAAATACATATTTTACGCCAGCCATTTTCGTTTTAATGATTCTCAGTTTCAAATAAAACAAATTTGTATAGGAATAGTAAGACAACAGTGGATCAGATGAACTGCACTCTCCTATTCTCTTTTCAACAATTCCCAACTGACTCCCTTAAGCTGGCAATATCCTGGGTTTTGTGAACAAGGAGATTTATCCCCAACTCAACATTACTGCCCAAAATAAAACAAGCCTATTTAGTGTATTTTGAACAAAACAACTCAATTTATACCATATACTAACCAAAACTGTTCAGATTCAAAGCTAGATCTCCATCTGTGGAATATTTTGACATGCCTACAAATTGTCCAGTATTACCATTTAAGAAGTATGTGGTTGTGTTGTCATCCAATTATTAACAGCTTACTCTATTCATATTTTAACTACAAAATCACCCTGCGTGCTGCTAGTCCATTATCATTCTAGAATACACTGTACCCAAACATTAATAAGGATAAGCAGTTATTTTTTTAAATTGAACAAGTACTGATAATTCAGTAATAATAAAGAACTTGCTTAAGTAACTTGGTCAAATATCACTGGCAACTCCAATCACATTTGAGGGAAATTTTAAAAATGGACCCGCAATAATAATGGAGTGAATGTTATGCCTGATAATATTTCATTCCTAGGCCTTTTTAACATATATAAGAACACTTTATTTAATGTGGTTTCAAATGACTCAGGCAATTTCTATATTGTTTCTTTGATGTGCTTTTTAAAACAGATTTAAGCAAAATGGGCATTTATTAACTGGAGATATATAACTTTAGGTTTGTTTTTTAATGAAATCACACATTACATTAAGCCAAAATGTTTACGCAGCTTCATTTTGATAATGTGAATCTAACCAATTGTGGTTCAGGAAACCATGTGAGAAAGTCATTAAAAAATAATTCAATTAAACTCATTCATCAAACTTAAAACCAAACATTATTTCAGTGAATTCTTAATATAATTCTATAATACAAAATTCAAGTCCATGTTTTTTAATATAGCAGTATATTTATAAGTGATTAAAAGTACACAAAAGGGGAAACAAGTTTTATTTTAAGCCCAAGGCAAAGTATCACATTCAAACATTCGGGATTGGATTATTGAATTGGATAAATTATTTGTAATTATTTTGAATTAATTATTCTATTTATAAGTGCTTACAATTTAGATTGCTTATTAGTTAAAATAATTTGGGTTTTTGTGTATTTATACTGCAAAGCTATTAGTGGTTTTTAGTAATTATAAACAACATAAAAGTTTACATAGTTTATATGGTAGGAATTATGTAAAATTCTATAATCTAATTTATAAAAGCAACCACACTGAGTTATGTCACTTTTGTCAGGCCTTCTGGAGGAATTCAATTTTCAAGAGTTTGGGAATAATTAGAACAATTGGATCCAACATAATTTCTAAGGATTCATTTGAAACAAAACCCCAAATGGCTTGGCTGTTTACATTTCAGATGAAACAAAACCTGGAATGATCCTGATTTTACAGAGCAAGTAGGGTAAAATAGTTGTTATTATCTCCATTTCACCTCAATAAACATTTCATTTATTCTACGTGGTATTAATGTTGATTTCTTGTATGTACCTATTCCATACCGCAACAGTTGATGCTTGCAAGGGGAAAAGAGATAACACAGTTTTCTAATGATTAAGCTTGTTCCTGAAAGGACACTTCTAATCAAGAGTTCAGGGAAGGAGAGTTTAAGTCCTTGGGCATTCTGAAGTCCAAGAATCTGCCCTTTACTATACTTTGCTTTACTAGTAGGAGAAGTTATCTGTCAGTTTCAAGTTAAGTATCATTAGTGAATTGATTTTAGCCAAACTTATATGATCATCCCAGGCCAAGAAAGAGGGGACAGTGGACATTCTGATCCAGTGACTGGTGGTTATGACGAACGGTATGGAAAGGACCTTAGAGTGGATCACAGCAGGATGTAATTGTTTTACAGAAAACATCTAATTCTGTGGCTGTTGTTTCTGACAGAATCATGTTATCTTTCAAAGAGCTGGTATGTGATTTGGGAGTTCCGCAGATACATGGTTCCTGCTATAGTTACTGTGGCCAATTCTGGCTAATCTGCAATTTATTTCCTTTCCTAGATACAGCAATGAAAACAGTTATTTGTGTGTTTGTTTGGACAATTGCGATTCACAGTATATGGGGTTACCCTTCAAGACAACAAGAGCTGGAGCCCTCTGAATCAGGTGGCACATACATTATTGTAAAAATAATAAAATAAATCGTTTGACATAGGGTGACTAGTCAGACATGGTGCTAAGTGAGTCATTGGATTCAGACAATACACTATATTGTGATTTGTTTTGACTTTGCATGTTCTACAGACTTAGCCATTGTGATTGGCATAGTTTATTGATTAGTATTACACATCAGCCCAATCAATTATGAATCATTTAATATACCATTGTTAAAAGATGGCTCAGCATAAACTCCATTACTGTTTTAAAGAATAATAAATCTGCCTTCGAGAAATATGTTTATCTTTTTGTTTACCTTAGTTTTCAATCTATAATTTATTGTTTCTTCCAATATACTTGTATTTCTGCTAACCTGAAATACATGTTAATGCATTATATGTTTGCAACCTTGGTATCTGTTTAATGGTGCATTATTATGCAACTTTATGTTTAGAGTTGGGAGGTTTAGAAGTTAGAAATTATTTTCATTAAAAAAAAATCTACTAGTTATTCACCATGACAGGCTATTTTGGCTTAAAGAAAGAAAGCATAAACTGATTTTACAAACTGCAGTGCTTGGGTTCATTCATCTCAGTATTACTTTTCACAGCCAATTAGTCTTACTTATTGGGACGCATGGTACCAAGTCTCCCCACTTGACAACAACTTGAGATTGCTGGAGATATTTGTTTGTTCAGCGCTTAAAGAGTTTATGTCGGGAATACACACTCTTGGCATGAGATAGGAGTCCTGTGTGTCATTGAATACAATATAGCACAAAACTTTACTTAAGGACACACACAGAGCCCTTTTCATTCTCACATATTCGCCACAATAATTGTTCAAGAAGCCTGTGGGAGAAGACAGATTGCAATCCAGATAGCTTCAGATTCACAGGGTTTATCTTCCATCCTAGATCTTTATATAGTAGTATTTCCATTTTCTGCCTCTCACATGATAGAATAAAATATAATTAGCCAGAACTGAGAGGAGTATTTAATCAAGTTAAATACTCCTAAAGAAAGCAGTGAAAAAAATCACTTTCATACTATCGACTAGAAAAGTGTCAAGACGTATCCAGGGAAGTTACAAAAATATAAGTTCAACTCAAGGAAGACTCTTTTCTCTCAGAGATGCCACAGAATGTAATGTTTATATCCCATATTGTGTAATTCTAAAAGATAAATACTGCTAACTCTTTCCAAAATGATGAAAGATAAAACACCCTGACAATACATCAAATATTTTAATTCAGTTATATTGGCGGTGTCACTAAATAAAAACGATGTTGATGAAAAATTATCTCAGCTAATTTGGATGTCTGGAAACCTGGTTGTTTGTCTGTTGACATTATTGAAAATCTCTATAAACAAATGAAAGAATAATGATGATGGAAAAGATATAATTAACAAATATTGCAAAATCCAGAACTGGCAGAAATTTAAATATATTCTTAATTGTGTATTATAAATTCACCATTGCTTCATGTTATGAAAAGTATGATGCACTTTTTAAAATAATTGTGGATCTAGAAAATGATATAATTGCTCAATAAAACCTCCCAATGAATGGTAACAAATTATGACAATAGAAGAATATTCACCAGATGAATTAGAAATATTTCTAATAAGCTTTAGTTGCTGTAATTTAATGAGTAATATTTAATAGATATTTTATAATTATAAAATTTTATGTGTAACTTTTTTTGCCAAGCAACAGATATATTTGCACAGGCAGATTCTGTAAACTTTTATTAATCAATAATTTGATTATATGAAAGGTGCACAGATATAGCATATAGAATGCATTTGAAAGTATGATTAAACAAGTCACTTGTAACAAAAAATTGGCAAAACAAAAAACAAAAACTGCATAAATTTTATAATTAATAAATCATAATTTTCCATAGCTTTCCTGCTATTTTTATTCATTTTACATTTTAGTCAATAAAGCTACAAGTACTACCTGCATATCCTGAGGCAATCCTGCATAGATATGAAATATTCATATCATTACCTTTTTAAATAATGGATTGGGTGCCATAAAGATTTCTATTCAAAGCTCATTTATGTAACACTAAACTTTCTTCTACTATGGATTAAAAATTCTTAATTTTAAGTAAACAGCAATCCAGTAATAATGAGTAATAGTGACAATATTCTGTGAAGAAAGTTTGAATACACTGCTGTGCTTACATTGTTGAGGAATGGGGAGGGACTACAACCCTTCAAAAAATAAAAAGATGAATATTTTAAAGAAGAACCTAAAATCAAATAGTTAAATATAATTTTAAATGAGATAAGCAGGAAATTACTGGATAGCTATTTAAAACAATATTCCTTTCCAGGCAAGGAAAATTATGCAAATTGTTTAAAAAGAATAAGACGCAACAGGCAAATTAAGTGAAGGCACAAGAGAGGAGAAAAAATGCAACTTTCAACTCCGATGAATATCATGTAGGCTATTATATGGAGAATGTGTTTAAGAAGGGGAAATGACCAGGTGCACTACAGTGTTATTCTAAATTAAAACAAACAAGGTTGTGCTGAAGGATTATACTTAGTGCTAATATTCAATGACGTTTGTTTTAAATAATAGAAATGATAACAAAACATATACTTTCTGATAAGCACACACCTCTTTAATCACATATCCCTCTTTTTGCACTCCTTAATATTAGTATAATCCACCCCTCCCTTATTCCATTCTCTTGCTACTCTATTTTTGAAAGTTCAGAACCTATGATTAGCCTTCTAGTGTTTTTCCTGTGCCCTCAAATATTCTCTTCCTGTTTTGTACAAGCATTTCTTTTCTGAACCTTTCACTTATGAAAAAGGCGATGGGAGGAGATGCAGTTTTCCCTTATACTTAAACCTATGAAATACATCTAACAGCCTGTCTTTGAACATTTCATGAACACTTATTATATATGCCTGTTTAGTACAACACCATTTAACATCAACAAGCATCAAAGTAAGTAGAAATACCATTATACTACATACTTTTATTACATTGAATATCAATATCTTTTAACAAAGCACTTTCAATTTATTTCTGAACCATTTTTATAGTTTATACTCTTAAGGCTTTGGATATTCTGTAGAGTGAAGTGCAAATAAGTTGAACATTTCCTAAGTGGCATAAAGTACAACAAGCCTTTCAAAAACAAACCAACTTTATATACCCAAAAGGTGTCAGCTGACTTCTCACAACCAATAGAGGAAACGAAAGGAGTTCCATCAAATTTGGGGCAGGAGGAGTTTGGTTGGTTTTGCTAGACAGTTGGCAGAGTCTGGTACTAAAGTATTGACTTTAGAAAACAACCCTTGATTTTTTAACCAAAATACTATGTAAAATGCATCACCCATGGATAAGCTGACTCTCAAACATTTTCATTTTCAAACTGGCTTATCTACAATTACATGTTTTTATGGTATTTTAGTTAAAAAATTGACAGTTGACCTATCCATGGATGGGCTTATCCACAAGCATAAATATGTAGGATATACGTAGTAAAAACAGCCTTCCTCAAAGTTGACTCAGTCTTCCATCCTTCCTAGATGGTAAAAAGAGGACCCAAATTTTCCAGAAGAAGGTATGTAAAAAAACAACAACGAAGAAAAAGGTACTGAGGGATTTAGACCAACTCATAAATTGTCAAATCATTTCAATCAAAATTTATGATATATAGCTGCAATGTATTCTTATTTTATGTTTATTTTATTTTATTTACTTGAATTATCTCATTCTGGATATAATTTACAAATATGATGATTTTAAAATGCATCTAATTTATCTTCATATAAAAATTTTCCTCAACTTGTTTTTTATCATGCATAAAATATAAAAACCTGGGTATATGCACATGTGCACATACAAATCCATACTGCAGGCTGGCCTTTAGATTGTTAAGAGATTAGGAGCATCCCAATTTTTATGGCCAAGAACTATACTTTCCTTATATATTCCTTACGGTATATATAAAAATATTTAATTTTGTTGAGACTTGAAGAGCTGTAGGGGGTTTGTCCAATAATGAAGTGATATTGACACTGAACAAATATTGGTGGGTTTTTTTTTTGCCACAGTACAGATTATCCTTGATTTACAACCGTTTGTTTAGTGACCGTTAAAGATTACAGCAGTACTCAAAAAGGAGACTTATGACTACTTTTCACAATTATGACTGTTGCACATTCCCTTGGTCATGTTATCAAAATTCAGATCTTGGCATCTGGTTTATATTTATGACAGTATCCCAGGATCATGTGATCACCTTTTGAAACTTTCTGACAAGCAAAGTCAATGGGGAAGCCAGATTCACTTAACAACCATGTTACTAACTTAACAATTGCAACCATTGACTTAACATCTGTTGCAATAAAAGTCATTAAACCGGGCAGAACTCACTTAACTAATGTCTCACTTAGCAACATACATTTTGGGCTCAATTGCAGTTGCAAAACGAGTATTAGCTGTAATGGGTTTGAGGACCAGAAATCGTTGCTAAACCTTCCAGAGATATTACATTTATTTTATCCCTTATTTTAGCAAACAGTAAAAACAAAGCAAAACACCGTTTTGCAGAGCATTGGTAATTTTGATTGTCAAATTTCACCAGTGGAATCTAAAGGTTTATTGAGAGTACTGCAAAAATGATTATAGGGATCATGAATTTGTTGTCGCTGAATTAAAAACTAATTCCACCTTTATTTTCATTTACCTGAGGAACAGAAGATGTTTGTTTTAATGTTGCCTAACAGAGGAGAGTCTGACAGTACAATCCTACCAGATAAATCAGTGCAAGATTATAGTCTGAGACTGTCCTGTCTTCAAAAGACATTATCACCTCTTGACATATTAAGTAGATGCCTCAATAACAAGAGTTGTTTGATATTTTAATATTATTTAAAAGGTAGATGTTAAAAAAACAAATTAATATGTCTCATCAACTAACCATACTTTGATGTCTGGAATCCTTGTTTTCATATAATTACACTGGATTTAGTGGCATGAAATAGAGACAGTAAGAGTTTTATGTGGTTATCAGCCTCTCTTGCAAGGTTCCCCACCCAGTGGAATTTAAATTGCACCAGGTTTAAATTTAGATATTTTAGGTTCATAACATATATTAAAACTATTCAGAACTAGCACTTGAATGTCTTCTCGTAATTTAATGAAGGGTGAAATGCATTCTGTCTAACCTTAATTTTCAGAACATTTTTGTGCTGCAGGAAGCCACAGTGGTAATGAAGAAATACATATCATGGCAGAGCAAAATTGTCAGCACTGCAAAACTATTCTAATGAATTATGCTACAACTACCTTGGTTCAGCAACAATCAGCAGCTCTTCCTCCTTCATAAATCTAGGTTCATGATAAACTGGAAAATACATAGGGATCTGGTACTAAACAGGAAGACAAGTGTGTTTAGGTGATAGCCAAGGATACTCACACAGTGATTTTTGGATTAGTGTAATAGATTCTCCAGAAATTTCTGAAACCCAAATGATTTCATTAACCTGCATTAACCATTAAGAAAATATTGGTGTTTAGTTATGCCAGCCATATTTCTTTGGCTTTGAAATGGAGATGAGCACCACCCCCTAGAGTCGGAAATGACTAGCACATATGTGTGAGGGGAACCTTTACCTAATATTAGTACTTAGACTTATATATTGTTTCACAGTGCTTTACAGCACCCTCTAAGTGGTTTACATAGTCAGCCTATTACCAACAGTCTGGGTCCTCATTTTACTGATTTTGGAAAGATGGAAGGCTGAATCCCCTCATTAAAGGGTTTGTATTAGAGGGGGACCCAGACCTGGTGGGAATCACGGAGACCTGGTTGGGCCCTGAGGGATATGTGCCCACCAGGTTATCATGGATATGTGCCCACCAGGTTATCGTGGATATGTGCCCACCAGGTTATCATGCATTTCATCGGCCGCGGGCCCTAGGCAGGGTGGTGGTGGCAGTTATTGTTAAGGAAAGTCTTGAGCCGAAGGAGACCACTGTGCCACAGACGACCGGCTGTAAGTCTCTCTGCATGAAATGGGGCCTAGGGAGGAAGTTGGGCTTGCTGATTGTATACCTGGTTCCCCACTATGTAGCAGCAGCCCTGCCCGAGTTGCTCGAGGTGATCGCTGGGGTAGCAGTGGAGACCCTCAGACTATTAGTCATGGGGGACTTTAATCTGCCATCGGCGGGCGAAATATCTGAGGTAGCCCGGGAGTTCATGGCTTCCATGACGGCCATGGACCTGACCTAAGTAGTGCAAGGCCCCACTCACGTTGGGGGACGCTGGATCTCATCTTCATCTCTGGCCAATGGAGAAGTGATCTTGGAATCGGGGATATAGTCAGCTTACCCTTGTCATGGAAAGATCACTTTCTCCTTCAGCTGGACTTTCCAATCGCCACACCCCACCACGGGGAGGTGGAATCGGAGACATCTAGATGGTTCCGTCCCAGGCACCTGATGGACCCTGAAGGGTTCCAGAGGGAGTTTGGGCCAATACCTGTGTCCCTGCCCCGCGACTCGACTGAGGACCTAGTGGCAGCATGGTATAGTGTGGCCACCGAGGCCTTGGACTGAGTTGTGCCCTTGCGGCCTCTCAAGTGGTGTCGAATCACCCTGGCTCCATGGTTTACCGAGGAGCTGAGGGAGATGAAATGCCGCAAGAGACGCCTAGAGAGCAGGTAGAGGTCCTCCCGATCCGAATCTGACCGAACACTAGTGAGAGCCCACATAAGGACTTACTTAGTGGCGATAAGAGTGGCCAAACGTGAGTATTGTGCCACTCTTATTGCAGCCGCAGATAACCGCCCTGCCGCCTTGTTTGGGGTGTTTGGGGATATTCCTCTATCCTAATCCTATTAGACCTCTCAGCGGCTTTTGATACCATCGACCATGGTATCCTATTGCACCGACTGGGGGGGGTTGGGGCTGGGAGGCACAGTATTACGGTGGTTCTCGTCCTACCTCTCTGGTCGGTCGCAATGTGTGTTGGCAGGAGAGCAAAGGTCAACCCCAAGGCCCCTGACATGCGGGGTTATTCAGGGGTCGGTCCTTTCGCCTCTCCTGTTCAACACCTATATGAAGCCGCTGGGTGAGATCATCCTTGGTTTTGGGGTGGAATACCATCTGTACGCTGACGATACTCAGCTGTATGTATCCACCCCTAACCACCCCAATGATGCCATTGAGGTGCTTTCCCGGTGTGTGGATGCCGTGCGGGTCTGGATGGGTAGTAACAAACTCAAACTCAACCCATCCAAGACGGAGTGGCTGTGCTTCCCGGCAGCCCGGTTCAGCCAGGTAAGTCCAACTCTGGCCATTGGGGGCGAAACATTGGCCCCCGTGGAGAGGGCGCGCAATCT
>JAPKID020004680.1:0-11000 GCA_026931265.2 Tropidonophis doriae | reverse complement strand
CTGCAAGCTGCCAAAATTGAGAAACACCGATCTAATCTCTGTTCGAAGGCGTTTAGTGAAGAATTCACCACTTGATGTGGTTTTTTGTCCCTGTGGTTAACAGTTTGAACAGCTGGGAAATTAATTCTGATGTCCCGTTGGTTACATTTTGGAAAAGATGAAAGAAGAAAATTAAATAGAATTTGAAAAAGCCAACGATCGAAGACATGAGATTGCTTTCTCTAAACCAGGAGTCCCCTAATTTTTCAAGTCATTGATCCTTTCATAAAATTTCAGATTGTACATCAAGCCCCACTTATTTGAAAATAATTTCATAGATATTTTAATACTACTACTACTACTACTACTACTACTACTACTACTAATCAGATGGATCATCATTTGGAACACAACACACTAGATATCACGGTTGCAGAGGGTCAAAGTGTACAGTTTATTGATATTGCGGTACCAGGAAATGCCAGAGTTGAAGAAAAAGAACTAGAAAAAAATCACGAAATACTGGAACCTGGCCATTGACACTACATGGCTATCGATAAAACATGTAACAGGCACTTGATACTATGCCCAAGAATGTTATGAGATACATCAACAAATTGCAGCTTCATGCAAAACACCAGCAGAACGGCAAAAAACTGCAGTGCTCGGAACATCAAATATTTTAAGAAGGTACCTGGTTGATACCTAGGATGCTGGCAGCAACCCGTATCAACCATCAGCGCCAATTAATGGTATTTGTGATCCATTTTTGAATATTCAGTTGGCTGAGTTTCATGTTTAATTAATAAAGTATATAACGACGACAACAACAACAGCAACAATGGATAAGCCCATCAACCCTTGGGGGAATCAATATTATTTATTTATTATTTATTTATTAACATTTCTATACCGCTCCCTCTCCCCAAGGGGACTCAGGGCGGTGTACAGGTACAATTAAAAACCCCATATCAATACATATCACATTAAAACATTATTAAATTAAACCAGTACCTTGTTAATGTGGATTAAAATTAAAATTAGAATTAAATTAAAATTAAAATTAAAAACCCTATCTAGCTAGGAAACCCTTTTATGTTTGTCTACACACACAATAGCTACATATCAATCTATGATAACTTCAAAATACAGTACAGTACTACAGAAGTAATAAAGCAGAGCTCGAAATATAATCATCAGCTGTAGAAAGATTTTCCTCCATGGAGTTTTTTTCCTGATGGTTCTTTCTAAAGAAATGACCTCCGAGTTCTTTTCTGCTACAACTTTGTTTTGGCTCCCAGCACTGATTAATAAGTTAGATATTGACTTTAATTAGACAAATGACCAACACTAAAGTTTTTCTAAGTTGGGTGTTTAACTACTATGCTACTTAGGCACTGAGGCAACTGAAGCTGCTCCTCCTCAAAGCAGTGGGCTTTTTGGCAAACTGTTTTTTGAGTTTATGTTTCACTGCTGGAGTTCAGTAACAATGCAGCCCTCCACAATTGTGTTAGGACTGTTGTTAACTGGTTACAGAGCAGAATATATTGCTTTTCTGAAGTAACTATGCTGCTTGCTTGGAGGAGTTTATATATATGCTTGGATGGTGGACGTGCGCCATCCATTAAACTAATGGAATCTACTGAGGTAGTTTATGCAGTGCAAAATAAGAATACATTAAGGTAGCTTACTGCAATTTCAATTTTTCATCAGTCCTGGTTTTTTTATATTAAGTAAATAAAAGAGAGAAGGAAAATTGAACTTTGAAAATTAACCTTCTGTTATTATGTTAATTACATTATTAGTTAGTTTTTTTTTATTGTCCATGCTTTTCAACCCTCCTCAGCTTTTTAAAATCAGGTAAAATATATGTCTTTGGGCTTCTTGTCATTTTTTCTATTCTTAACCTTCGTTTTTCATCTAATGAAGGATTCCCCCCTTCTTTTTCTTGCTGCATCAAGTCAGTGTGGACTGGTTCAATAATAAAAAAAGATGGCTTATTAGAATTAAAGCCTAACAGTCTTTAAAAAAGCAATCTTAGCAGGACTGAAGTCAGAAGGGAATTTATACATTCTTAGCAAAGACTCATTGAAAGACAAATGAAAATGCATGCGCCGGCTAAACTAAAGGAAAGAAGTTCTGGTTTAAAATTAAAATACAGTGGAAACAAAAGCAAAGCAGAGATATCTGAACTGTATTTTTTCATCCAGAATTGTTAGCTGGCCTGCAATTAATTGGCTTTTTCCATTCTGCACGTGATGTTTTAAAATAAAGCTCAAACTTAATATTGCTCAGTGGATAGTTCTACTTTAAAATATATTTACATGTTATTTAGAAACACAGTTTAGAAAGCACAGTTTTGTACTACTTCCCCCCTGCAGGAAAGGGTTTAAAAATCCCTCTTAATGAACAGCTTCAGTCACAATATATTGTCAATTATCTTTTTCTATTTATTTTTTCATTAATTTCTCTGGGAATAGATAACCCCTTCAGTCTCCCCTTTTAAGACAACCATTTATGTTAGCTCCCTAATCTGTGAGAGTGAGGATTGCACTATAAGCAAAATGAACAAACATGGTTATTTAACATAGTGTCACCCTTAAGACTGTCAGGGAACCTACTATTAATTTATCCAGCTGTTTTCAGGCTCTGAGCAGTGGTTATTAAAGTCTAAAGGTATTTGGGAAGGATTCATCATAATCTGTGCAAACCACAGGTAGCAAGATTACCAAGTCAAATTGGAGGTGCAGATTTCCAAATTAAGACAAGTGAAATTGAATCTGATATAAGAAAATAAACATTCTTTGTAACTATAATAATAATCACAATGTTGGTTATCTCTCCAGAATCTGAAATTGCAGTATCTTGTTAAAAATTAACCAATTGTATTACTTATAAATATATTCCGTACTGTGAGGCAGACTTTGTGAGGTAATTCTGCTAGTGCTGGAGATGATATTCCAGGTGAAGCTCAGTGAAGTTTGAGGAGATTTGGGTTCTAAAAATCTGTACCTCACATGAAAAATAGGAAGCTCTCTTTATGGGCAGAATTGCAAATTAAATATAATGTCTGGTTTATTTAATTTTTGAGAGAGAAAGAAGTAAAAAGTGAAGAGAAGAGAAAGGGATAAATGAAAGGAATTTCTTGACCCATTGTGCATTTCAATTATTTTTCCTCTGAAAATCCTAGTGGGTATAAAAGCAGCCTAGGAGGCTTGTTTGTGTGATTATAGTTAGTAAGCCTTTCAAGGGACGGTCTGATTGTTTATTTTGCATGAGAAGTAGTTCTTACCAATTTTACTGCATAAAATTGTAAAGGGACAGAATCTTTTGTGATTCCAGTTGTAACAGGAAAGAATTATGTATGGTTTGCTACTATAGGATGAAGACGTCTGTAGCAAGCTGAAAATAAATGTCCTATTGTCCTAAGTATGCAGAATAAATTCTACTTTATGGAATTATAGCAAGGCAAAGAGAGCTTGTACTTTTTCGACAAAGGATGATGTAAATGTAATAAAGTCTCCTTCGAATCAAACTCAGTTCCTGCACGCAGCACATCTACATAGTTTTCTTGAGAATAATAGGAAAATGCTTTGCCATAGCTTCCCTTGTGAGGTTTAAAATTTTCAATTTAACTGACAGCATGAGTATTCACTGGTGGTCTCCCATCCTAGTACTAATTAAACCCAACCCACTTAGCTTCTAAATCCAGAAAAGGTTGTGCAAATGCTGCTTCCTACTGACTCAATAGGTGATGACACGGATTTAAGCATTTCTTTCTCTAGAATATCTGCAGGCCAAGAGCAGGGTGATGAATTCATCAAAGAGTCCTCGATTCTCCTCTAGTCAATAATTTAGATCATTTGGAATGGATGGCATTAAACTGAAGGGTAGCATTCTCAGTTTGAGAATCCCATCAAAATCCTCACTAAATGCAGTTTGGTTCTATTTATGATTGTAGATGAAAGCAGCAGAAATAATCATGGTCTTTGTACCGTAATATACACTGAAGTGAACAATGGAAATAATCAAGGTAACATTTTGCACACTATTAATCATATTTGTAGCCACTTTTACTTCTCATTTTTACTGTTGTGACTATAATAAGAGAAAAATTGATGTTTGTTACCATACAGCTGGGAAACTAAGGCTCAAAGAAAAAAGCAGAAACAGTAAATTGTCAATTGTTGGGATGGAATATAAATCTGGCCCAAGCCATGGAGGAGGGATGAATGAATCATAAAGGGAGAAAGAGGTTCAGAGATTCAGTTCTAGAAAAGAAGACAGCAGGGGGGAGAGAGAAAAAAGCTAAAATTACCCTGCATTTGATCAGATTCAGATTCTTAACCAGTGGGGTATCAGGAGCAATCCATCCCAGAGGTACAAAATATAAGAATAAGGTACTGGTATATGGGGATTATATTTATAGAAAGATGGAGATTTCTATATGCATATTTTGCTTCACTAATGAACCAATGTGGCTTTTGTTGACATTAACAAAAGTATTCTGGAGCAACTTGCATGCTTGCCATTATGCACTTTTTTGTTTTGGCACTAGGATTACTGAACATCTCTCTCATCATCTTAATATTGAATTTTAGTAATATAAAGCAAAACAGATTCTTCTATGTCAACGGTGTCAAACTCAAGGCCGGGGGCTGGATCTAGCCCACATGGTGCTTATATCTGGCCCGTGGAGGGACTGGCCCGCGGTGCCTCTGCCAGTGACCATCGCAACCGAAAACGGAGTTCAGGAGCCCGTTTTCATGGCAGAGCACTTGGGCCACCATACACATCCCTGACATAAGTAACATTGACCTGGCCATGCCTTCCCCAACCCCCATACCCCAAGTTCAAACACAACCCTGATGTGCCTTTTAACGAAATTGAGATACCTCTGTTCTATGTAGAAAATATCATGTATTTATCCCTGTTAGTGGTTGTAAGTGGTTCTTACCTCTCCCAACTCTTTGAATATGAAAACCTGTTATACAAACTGGGATATTCATAATGTGCAAACTATGATGTGTTCTATCATAGTGTCAGATGCTAGAAATTAGGAAGCAAAGTGGTTCGAATGATCGCAGGTTTATTGAATGCTAATGCTCTCTACAAGAATCTGAACTACTAACAGTTAAAACAAAATGGCTATAATAAGAGTCAATGGAATTCAAGATGCACTGGACTTAGGTCCCTTATGGGCATAAAGAGACTCAAGACTGATGACATGTTTGACCCCTACTTCGGGTTCAGCTTGATCATCTACACATAGTTAGGAATTGCTCTTTGAAGATTCATCAAACTTTTCCCAAACTAGTACATTCTTGCAATGGATCTTCTTTCTTTTAGCCATTCAGTTGGAATGGTACCCATTTTTAGGAAATCAGTTAATAAATAAAAAGAAGTATGACCATGCCTTGAACTGTTATACTGTACTTGACTTGTATTTTACCTAGCATTCTGGCCACAAAGATGATGAAAATTATTGTGTCTCTTGTTCAAGGTTTAATTTGGCGTGGCATACTCAGACGTTCTATAAATACACTTAGTCATAAATCATTATATTTAGCTTTCTGTTGCAAAGTCTAAATGGCTTTCTCAGCCGTCTCAAAACTGAATTTCTTTACTTAAAAAATAAAAAAGGGCTTCATTATTCTAATAAGAAAATTGGGCTGTCTAAATCATCGTTACTCTAATTCAGTATGCATGAACCATGCTGAGGTAAATCATTATATTTCTTTGAACTTTGAATTAATATATTATCCACAAATATTTCTCTCTGCCTGTTCCTCATGTATTATTTGGATAAGAAGAGTTTTACTATGTGTAAAATATATGCGATATTAATTTTGAAAGCAACAGCCTAGTCAAAAAAGTAACTGCAAGAATATTAGTCTAGGCAGATGATAAATTCAGTTCTAGGGAACATACATTTGAATAAGATGTCTAAGGCTGATTGGCTTAGCTTTTATCTGTAGAGGGATGAAGATTCAGTCAGAAAGTGTCAGCCCTATAAGACAGACCAGACTAGAGCTTGATTTAGACTTGCCTTCAACTGCATATAGGCATCAACATATCTATGCTGCAAAAGAGGTTGATGGGTAAGCATAGGCTGCAGGTGGGCCGATGTACACAGCACCCAACTCTCAATGACACATTGTGTGGAGATGTGTGTCCTGCATGCTGATTGGTGATCTGACTTCCTGTTGGTAGATGGGCAGAAGGCAAGTCATAAAGGACAAAATGGAGCAGCTAGAGAGTTTAATTATAAATGCAACAGTTATGCAACTCTCTCCGAATGACAGGTGTATGGGTTATTTGATGTGCAGAAATATGATCCAGGCTTAAGAAGCCAATTCCATAAAGGCCAGGTCCACTTTTAGTGTAGCAGTTACACTAACTGAATCTTTCACATCTGATTGTGCGTCCCCCTCCCTCACTTTGTCTTAGTATGAACTAGGAAGGGGCCTCCCTGAAACATTTATTCAAACTGATTCCTTTGAATGGTCTCCAGCCCCACTTATCTGAGCGTTGCCTTGGTAGCGGCTCTTCCTCCTGTCCTTCAAGGCCATTTTATATGCTTTCTACAGAAACTGTTTCTAAGAGCTTCACTCTGAGATCTATTCAGAAAATAGTTTTTGTTTGTTTCTTTGTGAATGGTAAAAGTGCTATTTGCTTTCTAGAACCCATGGCAGCTACTAGGGAGGATTGCTCACACAGCACAAAACAGAACTAAAACAGGACTGGGAGGAGATTCCTGTCCTTTGGGGGAGGTTGCTTATTTGTCTGCAAGTAAGCCTACTTCATTAAGGAAACAAAACCCTATAAATGACCTACTTCATTAAGTGCTGTGCTATGAAGAAGAACATGTTTTTAACTCTGGAATGCTGCTATACCTCATGTCGGAGGTCTTAAACCACTATTTGTTTTGTTAAGTTGTATTTCTACAATTTTTTCCTCTCCACTTTTTCTTTCCTTTTCAGTACCTACATTTATATAGATTAATTTCCCCCCAAATGGCAGTAATTCTGCTAATGCAGTCCAGATAGTGAGCCTTGTGCCTAAGAAGCATAGATAGGATTTGCAGCTAAGGTTGCAATTCTGTACTGTTCCACACTGGTGAAATTCAATTTTTTTTACTACTGGTTCTGTGGGCATGGCTTGGTGGGCGTGGTGTGGCTTGGTGGGAGTGGGCAGGGGAAGTATACTGCAAAATCTCCATTCCCATCCCACTTTGGGGCGGGCCAGAGGTGGCATTTGCTGGTTCTCCAAACTACTCAAAATTTCTGCTACCTGTTCTCTGAACTACTCAAAATTTCTGCTACCGGTTCTCTGAACTACTCAAAATTTCTGCTACCAGTTCTCTAGATCCTGTCAGAACCTGCTGGATGTCACCCCTGCTGTTTCCATCAAATTCAGAAAACATACAGAAAAGGACATTGGGAGCTGTAAAATAGAAATACATTCATTATCAGTTCTTAGAACACCAGAATTCACTCAGGAGGCCTTACAGATTAGCGAAAGATACATTTATGACCTCGCTTAAGTAAATTTAATTTGATTTGCTGCTAGCAATAAGTCATTCAGTGAAAAGATGTTACCAATTGTGAAGATTTTCTGTACTCATTTCTCTAAATTTGAAAGGCAACTATGTTTTAGAAAACCATAGAATGTATTTTCAATAATATCTAACACATAATGAAGGTATTCAGGACTTTTTTTTCTTATTCTGTCTCAAATTGTAATATACCAAGAAGAGAAAGATACCCCACTCTTGTAAAAAAACCGTCAGCAATTTTAACATTTTTTTAAAAAAAATAGACCTTTCAGTGATTGCAATTTAACTTACTTAATAGCCCTACTTCATTAAGGAAACAAAACAGTTGAATCTGAACCTACAGTTCAGCCTTAGTGATGATGTCATGGTTCGGTAGACTTAAGCAAGATGCTTTCCAAGACCAGCTCCTTAGGTACAGTCTTGCTTGCTCCTCCATCACCCTTGTCCCTAGATTTAATAAAATCATAGAATTGGGAGGAGCCATGTATCAGATCCAATGTAGGGGTCTAAATTAAAGCACCTCGGCATCCAAATTAAAGCATCCTAAACACACCCAGAGCTAGAAGAATCCTAGTCAGGTCAACACAATCACCATGTGCTTCTTCAGTCAGCTGTTGGCTACTGGAAGAAGAGGAGAGAAAGTGTTTTGTGGGGTTTTTTTTGCATTGCACAGCGCTCAATACCCTCATCTGGAGAAACCTGAGGAAATGAGGTGATGGAATTTGAGGACATTAAATCAGAGTACATTGATTCAGCTCTCCAACAATGCCAGTTTCTCACATGGTCCCTTGGGAAAATTACCCACCCTTGAGCTATAGTAAAAGAATTGTGCAAACTTGAATGTTTCCCCCTGTCTTTTTTCAGATTTCAAACTCACCCACATATAGTTGCTAGGTGGAATGTATTTAAGGCTGAATAGATAACAACAGACAAAGAAAGGAATGTAAACCAAAACAAAGAATTTGAAAAAAAGAGAGCATGCTCAGGTGATCTCACTTTAAACAGGAGCACGCAGAAAAATAGTCAAAATCCAGTCCCAGTTCAGAGAGCGAAATCATATTAGTCAGCCAGTCCAAGGTTCAGAGTTTCCACAAGCAGAAATTCACAGGAATGATATGTTTTCTCACATTATTTTCTTGGCCTAGGCTCATCCTGTCTTACCTAAGCATTACCTTGGAAGTACCTCTTCCTCCTGTCATTCAAGGTAATTACATATCCCCTCCACTGCTCTTACTGTTAATTTTCTTTCCCCTCAAAATTGGAATCTCTCTCTTTCTGTAATTTCAGTAAATTATTCTGAGTCCTGCATTCTGGAATGAGAAAGAACCATTTCTGATTTTCACTGACATTCTTTCAAATATTTGAAGATGCTGTTTTATCTCACCTCAGTTGTCTTATCTCTCTTCATACAATTTGCTCTCTAATTTTCCTTGTTGCCTTTGCCCAAACTTGTTCCACAGTTTCTCTGAATCCTTTTTAAAGTAAGAGTGGTGTCTAGAACTGGACACAATATCTAGGTTTAGAGTAGCCAGAAAAGAATACATGGGAATGATTACTTTCCATGACTTGGGAATTATACTTACCTGTATGCTGCTTAAAATAGTATTTATTTTCTTTAGAGCCATGTCACACTCCTGGCTCATATTCACTTTGCAGTTAATTACTAGTGGTGTAGGGTTTCCTGCTCAAGCAGGGGTTGGGCGAGAAGACCTCCAAGGTCCCTTCCAACTCTGCTATTCTGTTCTGTTCTGTTCTGTTCTACTATTTTAAGGTCATTTTGAGAAGTATTAGTAGCAATTCAGATATTATCATCATAATATACCTGTGCATTTAATTTTTGTTTCCTATGTGAGTAACTTAAAAATGGTGTTAAATTCCATGCTGTTCATTTTCAGCTTAGTTCACTAACCAAACATCATAATTCTGAATTTTATTTTTGGTCTTCTATTATCTATCCCACCCATTTGGTCCCATCAGCACACTTGATAGTAACCCCCCCCCTCCCCCATTTCTTGATCCAAGTAATTATTAAGGATAGTGATGCTTGAGGCATCCCACTTGATACTTTTCTTCAACTGAATTAGGTTCTATTGATTTTCATGTCAACTATGTAACTATTTAATCAACATAGCCTCTAGGTCACACTTGATTATCTTCCTAATCAGGTTATTATGGGATATTTGGTAAAATGTTTTGCTGAAATCAAAGATATATTATGTCTACAGATGGGTCAGAATTTATTAAGGAAGTTGTCTAATTAGAAATTAATGGTTTATTTTGACACAATCTATATTTTTTTAAATCCATGCCAACTTCTGATAATTACTGCATTATTGCTAGGGTGCTTATAGCTCAAGTATCTTATGGATTACTGAACTGCTCTGCTTCCCAAATTGACTAGCTGATTCCTGGTATTCTTTCTTTTCATCTCTTTTTGAAGGAAGAAACAATATTTTCTCTCCTGCAGGCATATGGCACCAGTGTGCCAGATTTTCTCAGAATTGGAAAATTCATAAAATAAAGGTTGGGCCAAGCAAGCAGCTTGCTCCTTCATTTCCATAAGATGCAATTAATTTGGCCGTAGGTATTTAAATTCATTCAGAGTAAAAATCTATTCCCTGATCATGTTTCTATTAATCTTCAATGAAGCTTCAAGCCTGCCCCTTCACCCAGCTTTTCACAATTTCCAGATGGAAGTTGTGTTTTTGGGCAGGAGGAGATTGAATTAAAATAGGAATTCAGTAGTTTCATTTTGCCATCTTTACAGAGCATCTAATATATATATATTTCTTAAAAAAAATATTCATCAATCTCAGTTTACTTTTGCTTTCTTGGAACCACTGCTATGGTTCTTGGCCATCTGCATCTGCTCTTTTAAAATTTCCTGTACAGGTAGTCCTCGACTTACAACCATTCGTTTAATGACCTTTCAAAGTTACAACAATGCAGACAAAAGTGACTTATGAAGTTATCAATTTTCCCACTTACAACCATCGTAGCATCCTCACGTGATCAAAATTTGGATGCTTGGCAACTGGCATGTATTTAAGATCATTACAGTATCCCAAAGTCATGAATCACCATTTTGTAACCTTCACAACTGGCTTCTGACAAGTCAGTGGGGGAAGCCAGATTTCCTTAACAACCACATAATTCACTTAAGAACTACAGTAATTTGCTTAACAACTGTGACAAAAGTCATAAAATGGGGCACAACTCATCATCTGTCTTGCTTAGCAATGGAAATTTTGGGCTTAATTGTGGTGTATCTGTATCTGTATCTTTTTCTAATGCAATATCTTCAGCAAACCTTTTGTGTAGCTATGTTATCTTCTTTGGCTATAGCTCCATTTTTTTAAAAAAAATCATTGTAATTTTTTTGAAATAGTGGTCTTAGTATCTTATCAGATTCATCTGCCCTGGGAGCCTGTTTATTATTGTTTTGAGTTTATTAAAATCAGGG